>JAXGGA010003418.1:0-103104 GCA_038373865.1 Uloborus plumipes
CAAACAAACTGCAAAGAGATTTCTAATTTTAAATAAAATCGTCTGCATTTTATCAAGGATGCCACCCGTTTTAAATTGGTGATGATGAAATAAGAATTAATGTGAAATATTCTAATATTTTGAACCACTTGAAAAAATATTCTAATATTTTGACGTTTCAAAATATTTTTTTTTTCCTATTCATCTCTGCAAATATAATATTAATTTCCAGATAATAAATAAGTTTAATCAACAATAAGTATTAAATAAAATCGTCGTTTGCATATTTGCATTTTAAGACATTGCATTACCAAACAATACTTTCAATTTGTGCAAAAAATTTCATTATTCTAATATTTTGAATATGAGATGTAATAATAATAATAAACAGGCTAATTAATTAATGAAAACAATTATATTAGTCAATAGATGTATGACCCAATATTTAGAAAAGTGCCAATTTGAAGTTGGAGTTTTCTGAAAAAAAATTTTTTTGCAGAAAAAAACTAATATTGGATTTAAGTCTAAATTGGATCTAAATGCAAGAAAATAAAAGGGGGGAGGTCAAGGAAGTTATTTACCCCCTCCTTAGAATACTCACTTTTAAGCCGTTACAGATCTGATGAATGTTACAGATCTGATGTTAATATGAGCTACATATCTGAGTTTATGCTTTCAGTCTTCGTTAACATCTCTAAATATGATATCATTTCCTTGCATTTTTAACATAGAATTAAGATAATTATATTAAAATATATACATTAGGCTAAAAAATCAAATTTCATTATAAAAAAGCATTTCTTGGAAATAAAAATGAGCGATAAGGTTTTTAAATAAAATAAATTATGAGATTACCAAATCCAAGCTAATACAACATTTGTTTTGTTTTGAAGCAACACACAACTTCAACTTTTTCAACACACAACTCTGCTGCTTGCTTTTCTTTAATTAGTTGCAGGAAATTTAATTTCTTGATCAGAAATTCAAATTTAGCATGCTAGTTATTATCTAGTTATTTAGCGAAGTTATGAGAAATTGAAGCACCAAAAAAGTAAATAAATAAATAAATAATAATAATTAATTAACATAATTTCTGAAGTTAATTTTTCTTATTTTACTAACTTCTATTGTTAGGTCATACAAACCACAAATGAAGCAATTGTACTAAAACTCATTGCTTTTCATTTTTTAAGAACAAAAATATTCAATATATAAGGCAAAAACCTATGATTTTTGCTTTTTATAATTCTGAAACGTGTGAGTTAGTTCTGTAACATATTCGCTGTTTTTAAATGTTACCGATCTGACAAACTGACAAAGTTTTTTTTTTTATTTCTGAGTCGATCGCACTAAACCAAAATCAAACACGTGGTTTTTTCACTTGTAATAAAGGACTATACTTATATATAAAATAATTTTTAAAATAATAAAAACTGCGCGTTTTAGAGCGTGTTACCGATCTGATGATTCAAATGACACACATTTTATAAAATCACTTTAAAAAATCTTACCTACAATTTTAGATGCAGAAATGCAAATTTTTAATTACGATTCGATAAAACATCCTATCAGGTACTCAGTATCACGTGGTACAGGTGCAGGAAATGATTTTGGGAGCCTAAACATAGATCGGAAGTTATTGTTACCACTCTGACGGCGGAACTTGGGACACGCTTATTTCGCATCGGCTAGAAAATCAGAAATCGATTAAAACAAAAATGAAGTAAAATATTAACAAAGGGGTAAGAATAGAATCGTTTTTTGTGCAAGTGCGTTTTTTTGGGAAGTTAGAAAGTGCGCATGACCTGTTTGCATGCTAAGCTTTGCTACTGGGGACACGTTACCGATGTGATTTTTGATGTATAAAAACCATATTTTCTGAAGAAAAAAAAGAATTTTTTCTGGTGTTATTAGATGAAATGAAAGCAGAACCTTATCTTCTTTCTGGGGAAAATTATTTTTTTTTAACTAGTTATTGAAATACTAGTGAAAATTCACTTGGGACTCAAATTGGCACTTTTCTAAATATTAGCTCGTATGTTCTTATTTTAAAATTGTTTCAAATTGTTATTATCGTGCACGTTTACCACAATTTTACATGAGTAGGATCATGTCTAAAATGCTACTCATTTAAGACATTGTTACTTCTAACTCTCGTAAATAAGTACATCTAACCCTTCTCTTGAGCTATTAAAAAACATCGATTGTTTAATAGACGTAAAAGAATGCAGCGTGGGATCCATGCCAGAATTGCCACTCCATGCCATATACTTGCTCCCTTATCTTTTGAGTGGTGTATCAGCAAAAAATCTGTGCAGCTTTAAAAGATCATGTTGTCGTTATTCATCTAGTAATCCTTTTATAAGAACAATCCTCCATCTAGATGTACATCTCGGTCATTAAATCTGAGGAATTGTTGTTAAGTGAAAGTACTGGGATCTTTATATCGCATTACACTTATATGGGAGTCATAATTGTGTATGCCTGGGGAACCCTACGGCGGGTGAAATTGTAATTTACACTGTGTTTCACATTTATTTAACTGAGCTTAGCAAGTGACGTCTTATTGATCGTCATTCTTATATGCTTAATTAACTTTTACAGTAATTTAACTTATTGTTACATGTATAACTTGCGGGATCCATACGGCTTTGTTCCGTGATATAACATTAAGAGGTCATTTGGTTTTAAATTGATATTTCAGAAAGAATACTCAGCTTAGTTTTTTTTTATAATTCAACTATAATTCCTTAAAATTATGATATACAAAAAAGCCAAAAGAGAAAATTATAACATTTTTTTGCTTACAGAAACAGAAATCTTGCCATAGTTTAAAAGAAGAAGGAAGTTTTCTTTCCTAGCTTTAAAAACAAAATAATACATTTTCCGAAATGAAACATTTAAGAAAGAACATTGCAATACCGCAAATTTATTTAAATTTTTTTTTCGGGTTTTAATTCCTTAAAAACTGAGAAAATAAAAACAGACGATTTTTTTAACCGTTAAAATATTTCATTTAACTCCTTTTAATAGGGTTTGCAGTTTGGATTTCTACAAAAACAATACATTTTAAAAATTATTAACCGAAAAAATAAGAAACAAATAAAAGGTATAAGAACATAACCATGATAACATCATGAAAAATTAATATCTGTTGATAAAATAATTCATTTCATCTTTATTTTCAATTTTATTCTCGAGCTAAATCAGCTAAAATTGTTTGGCTTACTCAAGGCAAGGCTTGAATTTCAGGATTCTAAAAGCAATTATTACAGCTCTTCTAACGCTTGTAGAGACTTCGAACTGACATCCTTTTTAACAGAAAATTTCAAGCTTTCCAATGACATAAAATTTTTAAATGTATACAAAATATTTCTTCCGCATTTAATCAAATTTTACGAAAAATGAGCTAAGAATTCGAACAGGAAAAAAAAGAAATAGAATTTTAGAAAAAATACTTCAAGATGCGCACCCTCATACTACAAATTAATTTTTATGCCAAATTTTATGAAAATTGACCGAACAGTTCTACGCACGTCACAGACAGACAGACAGGCCAAAGGAAAGAAGGAAAGAAAGAAAGACCCACCTTTAGCTTTTTTATTAGTAGAGAAGAGATGAAGTATTAATGTACATTTAATAGTGGTATTTTTTACAGTAGATCAGTATTTTTTCTTCATCGTTAAATCTTGATGTAAGTCGTTAAATTCCTTTCTCAAACTCCCCACCATGGGCTACATGCAAAGGACAGAGCTTTTGGTGGTGGCTATAAAATCATAACGTACAAAAGCAGTTCAGAAAATTTTAAGCTGTGATATAATCTTGTTTTCGCGACAGTACGCCGTGCCTATGATTTTTTTTCTTTCTTTCAAAAACTGCAGATTCAATTATCCTTGAAATTCGTTTAGTAAGACGAATTCAGTGCCGAAACTAATGAAAGACTCAATTATGACACATAATATTTTCTATTTTTCACGGATAATTTTTGTTATTTTTTTCTTTCTTTGATGTTGAGTTGTTGCAATGCAAATCTGACCAGATACGTGTGTAACAGCAACTGTATCCATATAGGGAAGTTTCCCTTTAAAAATATTCAGTATCTAACACTCAATCAACTGCCAAGCGAAAGAAAAACCCAATGGAGGCAAGTTTTGCTAATATTGATGTTAAATTATTTTTTTATATACATGCTTGTTTGTTTTACACTTATAGCATCAAAAAGAGAATCAAAAACTTCAACTGCATTTTTTATTTTGCCGAAGTTAAAAAAAAAGCATTTGCTTCTTTGACAATTGGTTAGTATCAAAATGTTTATAAAAGAACAAAATGGTCGTGTTTTGTACAAATATTTGTAACTTACTTCAGGCCACAATAGTATTTTAACATCGAATAGGAAATCGATCCATATTATAAATATTTTAGCTTATTTTTTTAATGCGTATCTTGAAAAAATAATGTATATCTCGCATCATATTTCTTGGCAAGATAATAAATTAAGACACAATTTATGTGCGAATAAAACAAAACTTTCTCGCAATAAAAAGTGCTATAATTATCCTCTATGCCATGCAATTTACTACAATTTCCTTTTGAAGAAGGAAATTGCTTTTTATGTCCAATAAGAAATGATATTTTCCCCCATGTTGCTTAACAAGATGAAAAGGAAATGAAAATAACATTACTTAACACATCTTCTCTTCTATCCTCTAAGTAATTTTCGTATAAAACATTAAATAAATCTAGTCTCTCGCTTTTTCCCTTCCACTCAGCATGCATCATTTCTACGTGAGAAGAAAAATCATCTTAATATTTATAGTTTGAAAGAAAACGTAGCAAATCAAATCTGTTTCCTTCCAATCTTCAAACTAAAACAGGATTTATAATAGCTCGGGAGATGTGTAATTAGAGCATTTTTAAACAACTGAAAGTCTTCTCAAGAAAGCTCAAACTTACATTTGTAGACTAATAATGCAAATCAGCAGGCTCAATACAGTTGTTATTTCTCTTAATTCTCTTGTAGTTCTCTCGGAATTACATTTTTCGAAATGTTTGCTAATGAGACACTTAATTGAAACCTTTCGCGTCTGATTTAAGTAATCTTCCTATTAAGTTAATTGATGTTCTTGTAGACTAGTTAAATGCAGGACTTTGAAGTGATCAGCGAGATGCATTGTTTTATGTCGTAATTAGCACCTTTTCATTTGTTCCTTTGAGTCTAGATTTGATGTACTTACTTCAGCAAATTTGTTTATTTAAATTCATGTTTACGTTGTGGGACGAATAATGGATGTTTTCAACAGGGGAATTCTAATAGTGAAAAAATTGCTTAGTTATCCCAAATGTGGGGAAAATTAGATAAATATTTATGCTTAGGGATCGCTTATAAGCTTTAAAGTTTGGAAAAAAAGGTAAAGGAATGGACAAATTAAAATACTTCTTTAATATTAAACAAGCTGATATTCCCGGCGTCATTTGGGTTTAAATTCAACATGTGAAATCCAAGAAATGAAATGTATGACTTTTAACTACGAGTAAACCCAATAGAATCATTTTTTATTTGTCAAAAGTATTTTTTGTGACTACCCAGGTAGCGGCTATATTTTCCACAAAATGTGTTATTGACTGCAAGTGTAAAGTATTGTAAGTCACAAAACACTGCGTTTTATTGCTCGATGAATGTTGGTCGTACTAACGTCAAACTTTTTGTGTTTAAATTATTTTTTATGCTCCTTATTTCCCTAAATATAAGCTAGTAGACATATGATCGATATAAAAAGTTACATTTCGTTTTTTTTTTATTTTTTTTTCGCTTCAAACTTTTATTATCTTAATTTTGCACCACAATTTGAGCATTTTTGCCATTTTAATTATGCATCCAAGACGAACGGTTCCGAAAATAAAGATCGTGCAAGTTGAAAGGAAACACTTTGTATATTCACTATTTCCTCCTTCCTTTTGTAAAAAGATATATGAAATTCCGTATTTGCAGTAAAGATAGTTTACCTGTTTTCCTTTTATTAGTTGGATGCCGTAAATTTTGCTGTTCAGTTACTGTAAATCCTTCGTTAAAAACAAATTAAAAACAGATACAGCTTCCATATTCCACATGCAACTAACATTTTCATTAAATGATATCACTCCTGCCTCTTCCTACAAAGTTTAGAAACACGTTTTTTTCGTAACGTAAGATGAGTAAGCATCCGTAATAAGTTTTTTAAGAAACAAAATTAGGTTGGAGAACTGCAGATACTTCTGGAGACGGGAGAAATACGCATTTCCTGAAAAAGTAAGCTGGGTAAATATTTTGTTTCCGAAGTTCTTGACACGTTTGCTAGAGGGTTTAATTCATAGATCGACCTCGTTGCCATAACAACCATAAACTGACTTCGAGGCATTCGTCGACTTTTGAAATCTATGTTCAGTTAATCAGAGAAACTTTATTTGACTAGATTTCTTTAGGATCCTCAAAATATTTTAAATATTGGTAACTTAGTTTCATGCATTAGAATTGTTAGTTTCTCGTATTTCAAGAACCATTGAACATTTTTATTACTAGGAGTTTTCATGAATTAAATAGTTCAGTAGAGCTGCGTTTTTCAGTATGAAACTCTCTAATCACCAACATTTTGTTAACAATCGGAAATTAAGTACCAAAAAGTGTATTGGTAATTTTTTAATCATGCAAGTACATTTTTAAGCATGAAGCAATTCTGCAAAAAAAATTTATAATTATCTAATGAATTTGTAATGTATGTATGGCGCTCTTTGAAAAAAATAATCCATGAATTTAAGACAGTTCAGTTACTGCATTAGGACAAGTAGGAGAGAAAAAAAATAGTTAAAACAATAACTAGAACAAACCAACAAAGAAATATAAGGTAAAACAGATGCACTCCTGGAGTACCGACAAAAGTGAAAACTTGAACACTTACTTGTGTATTTTGTTAATCGTCAGTAGCTTTTTCAAATCTCAAAAATTCCAACACGCACGTGCATATATATATATATATATACATACAAAATCTATGTAGATACTTATCTATAGAGGTGTCGGTATCAGTAACCGTAACATTGTCGCCAGTTCAACTGTTTTTTTCACATCTCGAATAACGCACATAAATTAGTTTACACTTCAAAAATTAAATATTTAACAATAATGAAATGAAAATAAGAGAAAAAGTTTAAGAAATAAACAAAAATAAAATGGACATAGAAATGTAGTAATTCATGTAAGTTCTAGCGCTTTACTAATCTCTCCTCCACTGCCCACTTTATTTATCTCTTAACGTTTCTGGCACTCTTTGTTATTTTGGCGATCTATATAGCATGTTCTGCTTTTATAATACCTGAATTACACAGATGGATGGATGAATTTGTCATTGAAATGTTTTCTGATGCAACCATGGTCAGTGTTTAGGGTGAAATGCGCCTGTTGTAGCTCCTTTACGGGCTTTTGTCAGAACAGTTTTCAAGTGTCTGGAATGTTGGTCCAAGGTTTCCCTGTTAATTTTGGTGCCTGGACGTATTTAAGATTATGCATTCATTTCTCGAAAAATGTTCTTTATAAGTAACTCTGGCAGAATTGGTTCATTATCTTATGGCTTTACTATTCCTTCCTTTTCTTAGTGAATCAAAAATGATTGCCTTGTTACGCTTCAAAAGAAAATTTAAATATTGTACATTATCTGAGATGTTCTGAGTTTTTGTGTCATGATTTTAAACTGTAGTAAGGATGGCTGCTTTGGAATCGACAATATTATTTGCTTTTGAGAAACAATTGACGTTCTTCTCGCGATTCACTAGGATTAGTGAGCTTACAAAGATCTCTGCATCAAAATTTGACGTCGACCGTGCCACAGCAGTACTTTGGGAAAACACTTATTGTCTACTCCGGCCCCGCAATTTGTTCTCTATAATAAATTTAATACTTTATACGTGAAATGAAAAATTCGAAAAAAAAAATCACATCTTTTCCGCACTTGTTTAGTGTTTTTTAAAGTATTGCAGGACAAAAAATATCTAAATATTTTTGAAGTGTTTTACGAAGAGCTTTCTGGTTAGGTAAATTATTGTAAAGCGGTAGTATCCATGCAATAGAATAATGTTTCCAATGCATCGTTTAAAATTCTTAAGTTAAAATCTCAAAATATAATTTACAGAGCAAAATCGCATTTTTTGACAATTTTAAACTGTAATATGAAACCAATAAATTTATGTGTCTTAAAATTGAAGTTGAATTATTATTTTGCACAACCAAGACTTCTTACTCTTGATTAATTCAAAATATTTTTCTCATTCAAAATACAATTGACACATTGCGATACAAATGACTATACGTTATATGAGCCAAAACCCCCAAAACATACCTAGGACATAAACGGGAAATTATACAATAAATACGAAAAAGGAGAAGAAATTTGTCGAAAATTCCTCACACCATAGTTAACGTGTAATTTAAATATATCAGCTATTTAAAAATACAAGAAATTTTCAGAGCTGTTTCGTGGTGAAAACATTGAAACGGATCTCCCTAGGAAGAAGTTCTCTAGTTTGTACTACTTTAAAAAAAATCCAAATTGTAATTATTAAATCAGCTTTTCATGTAGTATGCAAAAATTATAGGGACTGATAAAGTAAATAGGTTAAACATTAAAATATAAAATTAAAACAAAGTAAAAATAAAACTAAATAAACGAAACAAAATGACATTATTTTCATTTATTCAAGAAAACGATTCTTTTATTCGTTTTCTCTTTCGTCGCAGACAATGCAACACAATCTTAAATTGTTTGAAGCACGAAGAATAGCTTCTTTTAACAACATACATTTTTCTGTTATGAGTATACGAATTATGGCTTTTTATCCAACGCTTTTATTGTGTTTAATCCACCTTGAGTGGCTTATTAATTGTTGGTAAAGCCTGGGTAATTAAAGTTCAACCATTTAAAGGCTCAGTTTTCACATGAACACAAGAAATGTATTTCAGCAGTTAAACGGGGAAAGCTTGTTGATAAATTTAAAAGAAAGCTGCCCTTTCTTAAAAAGATCTCTTATTAGAGCTGTGAAACCAGCATTATGCATCAAAAGTTAAATTTTCTGCGACTGAAACTTAACAGTAACTTTAACTTACGGTTTTTTCCTTGTAGAAATGAAAATTTAAATGTTGATTTGTGTTGAGTTTACTAGGAGCGGGAGCATTCAAATTTTTCCTTGTGTCAAATGATTTACCTTCTACTGTTTTGTGCATTCCAAAATGCTTTTTTTTTTTTTTTACAAAGAGTGTTTCTCTAAGTTCTGTAGATTTTAGATTGTTAAGATTTCGTATCAAAAAAGCTTTTTTACCTCTTTATAAATATACTTTAATGAACCACGGCAGATGTTACATAAGTGCAAGACAGACCGTAAGTGCGAAAAGAAACAAAAAAAGCTCTTCACTATTCCGCAGTAATCCATCACTTACTAAGTAAAGTAATTTAATGCAGTTGCTTTTTCATGCGAAACTCAATTCGTTTAAAGTATCGTTTGTTTTAATAAAATATCTGCTTCAACCGTCAGCCATATATATTCTGGTTTAAATATTTTTCATGAGCAGTTACTGAAAAAGTTTTCTTAAGGCTTGAGGACACGCGAAAGGATTAAAATTTTAGTTTCATATTTCAATGTGGTGGTGGTAAAAGTACATCTGGAACATTTTCGATAACAAGCACGTGTAATGCTAAGCTCTTCCTTGTTTTCTAAATTCTAGTTTTCCATCTATTGAGCATGAAAATATTAAATATATATGGTATATATAGCTATGAATGTGTGTAATATTAAATAATTTCAAATTGCATTAAACTTCCAATAAAATTTTAAACTGGGAAACATACATTAAAAATGTGAGCAAAGGAATAAAAACTACCAGTGATTTAAAAATGAGAAACTATTAACTGTTTGCATGTTTTACTTAAAAACTATTTTTTAAATAAAATTGATACAAACTTATTTTAATGTGTTATTCTAATGTGCATCTAAATTATTGAAACTGAAATCTTAACTCATTAATGCCTAGCGTCCCTTTTTAAGGACGATTCAAAAAAAAAAAAAAAAAAAAAAGGTCTGAATTTCCCCAAAATGAACAGTTCGACCAAATAAAAGTGTTTAATTAGTACCTTGGTATTGTTTCAATATGTTATTAACAGATTGCAGCATATAACCATTGTAAAGTGTGTTCTGTAGCAGTTTTAATATGATCTGTATCAAAAATGACATCTTTCACATTCTCAAGAAAAAGAGCTAAGTTTTCAAAGTTGTTCCCAGCTTCCCAGTTTATGTTAATGCTGATTTTATTTCTTCTCATAAAATGTCTTTTTAAATATTATATCGTAGGCAGAAAAAAAATGAGTAAAGGGTTTAAGGGACGATTTTTCTTTCCTTAATAAAAAAATTATTTTTTACGTGATATATTTTTTTCATTGTTTTTCCTGTCCATTAACCTTTTAACTGTCATGCCCGAGATAGTCTTGGGCACAGCTGGTTTTCGAAAATGTTACGCCCGAGTATTACTCGTTTTTTCTTTTTCTTTTCTTTTTTTTTTTTTTTTTTGAATGCATCGTATTGTTATACCCGAATATATATCGGGAGCCGTTTATTTCGGCTTCATTTCTTTGTCAAACCCGAATTTCTCGGGTTTGTGCTTGGAAAAGTGTTAAAAATCAAAATAACTTGACAGTTAAAGGGTTAAACACTGTTTGTAACCAGTATACAAAATATCTTTGGAAAAAAAAATCAGTCATTAATGAGTTAAAATATGTAAAGGCAAATATGAAATAAACTTTAAATAAAATATAAGATAAAAATCACTTGCTTTACAAGATATTTGGAGGAGAAAAATTTTGGCACTTACGTTTCCGAAACCTGAATAGGCCTAAATTAAATCAGTAAACTATGTTATGCACTAGCAAACAAGACATTGTAAAATGAAACGGGGAAATTTCCTAACAAAATATCGACATCACAGCCAGTTTAAACTTTCTGTAAAAAAATATGATTAATACGATTGCATATTTGACGCTCTAGTTCTTCTTGCCCCCCACTCCCCTCCTAAAAGATAAAACAACAACTTCAAAAGCTTTTCTTCATACTGAGGAGCCAAAAACATTATAATATTTCGGTATCTTTTGGAAATTGTTAAAAATCGAAGTAAATGAGATTGAATTTAAATTTTCAATTCTTTGTTTATTATTTTTTCCAGGAAATTACTGTGCATTTTGAGCCAAATCTTTGTCAAGTTCGTTTAGGCGTGTAATTCAACCTAACTTTTAAGGAGATAAATTAACTGATTTTTGTATTTACATGTAATTTACAGATAAGTTATCTTTTTTTGTTTTTGTTTTATCTATTGTATAATTTTTATCTTGATTTATATATGTTACATATCCAACGTTGACTAGTTACGCTATGCATCATGCAACTTATGAATAATTCGTTTTTTGTTTTCAATATCTTATGTTCTTTGCTCATTTTATACTTTATTTTCTTTTTCTTTTATTCCCCTTATTTTTTTTCCCTGGTCTATTTCATATTTTACTTAACTCTATTGCTTATCATTTTCTGACATTACTCTTATCGATAGCGAAAACGTGTTTGTGTGTGTGTGTGTGTGTGTTATAACCTGCTTTTAATTTAAGAAACTCACTTTCAGTGTCTCAAATTTTTGAATCGAAATGAAATCGAAAAAAATATGCAAAAAAAAAAAGAAGAAGAAGAAGAAAAGAGCAATTTTTTTGTAATATTGTTTGTACTTTTTTTATAACCATCTTTAATTCAGTACAGCTTAACAGATAAAAGCTCAAGTAGCGGAAATAAAATTCAAAAGCAAAACGGCAATTAATGGCTCCATTAGGGCAAAGATCTAACTAAAGCGCTGATCTAACTATTGTCATTAAATTCAATTGCGAAAGAAAAGGGTGACTCTTGTGGCAGTTACTTTTTTTTTCGATTGTGCTATTAAAAGAATAGTTGATGCCATCTGGTGCACTTCTAATGGAGTACATAAACGATCAAAAGGCAATGCTTAACGTTTTATCTCAACCATCATTAATATTTTGAATCTTTTTTCCAGATTATAATGTATTACACAAGTTAAAAGGAGCTTTAAAAAATTCTGCTTACAATTTAACCTGATATTTTATTCCTTCGATTAAAAATTTTGTTTTATTTAAATCTTTGTGTAGTTCTGCTAGAGTGTTTTTTTAATTAGTTGGACTGATCCCCCCTTTTTTCCGACTATGCTATGAGATCACATTTGCAAAATGAATGCAGATGGACTGTATTTTATAGGAATAAAAAGTATGGAAACGTGGGTGGTAAAGTAGCAAATTGATTTATAGCAATGCTACGTGTAGAAAATTATTTCATATTATTTTTTATGAAAAGTAACAAAAACTACTTGTGTATGTACTGCTATGAAAAATAAAACTGGTCTAGTACGCTCAAAAAAAAAAAAAAAAAAAAAAAAAAAAAAAAAAAAAAAAGAAAAGAAAGAAAGAAAAGAAGAAGGAGAAAGAAAGGATGACGGCAATCTCCATTTAAGACTAATGATCTCTTTGAAGTTTAAACCATAATGCCTGACTTTTTTTTCCAAAGATGTTTTGTATACTGGTTACAAACAATGTTTAATGGACAAGAAAAATAAGCACAAAAATATAATGTAAAAAATAATTTTTTTATTAAAGAAAGAAAAATCGTCCTTTAAAAGTTACGATAGACCCAAGAGCGTACATACTTTTTTACTGAAATTTTTTTCTGCCTACGATATAATACTTAAAAAGATATTTTATAGGAAGAAATAAAATCAGCAATTAACCCGGGAGAACGCGCGTCTCCGAGGCAAACGTTAGGACGCGCGGGGTCATAAAATGACCCCAAACCTTTGAATGAACCCAAAATCCCTTCCTATGCAGTTGAAAACTTTTATATTTGAATATTTCTTTCTTAAAACTATATTGCAGCACAATTGCAGACATTGAAACCTATCATTTAGACAAATGTGCTACGCAAACTAACTTTCTTCCGCAATTCTGTTTAAAGGTATGGAACGTATATTTTTTACACAAAGCTCATATAAATTTTGCGGGTTATTACATTTTATATAATTTACTATATTTATAACAACTATCATTCTAGAATTAACGTTTTTAAAGAAAACTGATAGATTTATATTTAAAATGTTTCAACCTTTAATCGAAAATAATTTATTTACTTGATTTAATTTTGTCTCCTCTTGTATTTTTGTACTGCATGTATGAAGACAAACAAAATCTTACTTTGATTGTTTTTATCATAATTTAAGCACTTTTTACACTGGTTAAATGAAAGGGAGATGATAATTTAATTGAATAAGTGTACCTTTCATTCTATTTACTCAATTTCTAAATAAGAATTATTTCGGTATCATTTTTCCCTCCAAAACGGATTTTAGAAATGTATTTACTAATCAGCATAAAGAATACTTTCTATATGGTTGTTTCAAAGTACAAAATTATTTTAATTGAAAAACCAAGTGACAAACTGACCGCATCAGGCAGGCGAAATAGTCGATCTGTCAAGCAAACGGAAGGACGCGCGGGGTCATAGAAGGACCCCAGTAACTGACTAAACGTGTCTTGGCTGAATGCAAATGCCAGAAATACCTCCGAATTAGTAACAAAAGATGAAAGGGGGGTAGAAACTCAGCTACTGAGAAGAAAGGAGTGAACTGGTGTATAGTTTCCTTGGAATTGGGGTTAGAAAATTGCTTTGGGGTCATAAAATGACCCCGCGAGTCCTCCCGAGTTAACATAAACTGGGAAGCTGGAAATAACTTTGAAAACATTTTTTTCTTGAGATTGTGAACGATGTCATTTTTGATAAAGATCATATTAAAACTGCTATAGAACACACTTTACAATGTAGCAAATGCACCCACAGCTCGATCATATAGCATCCTAAGACTGCAGTTTCGCCCTTATTATGGGCTCCTCAGTTAGGAATAGCCAAAATAATCGAGCCGGAGGCAAAAATCCTCTTATTGTAGCGGTAACTCATTGCACACACTTTACAATGGTTATGCGCTGCAATCTGTTTTTAACGAATTGAAACAATACCAAAGTACTAATTAAACACTATTATTTGGTTGAAATGTTCATTTTTAGGACATTCAGACTCTTTTTTTGGACCGTCCCTAAAAAGGGACGCTAGGCATTAATGGGTTAAGATCAGTCTCCTTCTTTGATTGTAAAATATTATTGTAAGGCTGTGTGTAAGATTAAATTGCACACACCGGCATAGATAACTTGTCCTGTTGTCTCTACAGGCTGTATAGTATGCTCTAGATCGCTGGTTTATAGTGGAAAAAAAGCAGAAGGATTAAAATGCCAAGAAGTAGAAACTATTTCGTCGACCTTCATCCTCCCTTTTTTTCTTCAAAGTTTTGTAATTTTATTACGACATGTTTTCCATTGTGATGTAAGAGTGTTTATATAAAAACACTTGGTTTGAATTTTGAAAGAAATAACAACCTGTCGAGCCCGCTCATTGAAACATCGGTTAAAAGAATATCTCGCCTAATGTTATACATATTCAAAGTACTCAACCGTTGTTCTAAGTCATTTTAACATCAGATAATGAAATATCCCACTTATTAGAAGTGTATTTTGGAGAAAACTGGCTATTCCACGTCTGTACTTTATTTTCATTCGGTTTCTCTTTTTTTTTTAAGTAAATACGTTTAATTCAAAATAAAAATCTACAAAGAAAACTAAATTTCCAGTCAATAAGTTCTGTAAATAAAAATAAAAGGTAAAAATGCAATAGCCACTGTTTTTTATATATTAAAAAAAACGTAGGTAGCCTTTTTCATGTTAACCAAGAATCCGTTATCCCTTTGATGTTCGAATAAAGTACTTGAAATAAACTAAATATTATCTTGTCTAGTGGTTAAAATAGCAATTTTCTTTTATAAAGATTTTCGAGAGAAATATTCCAGTAACCATGACCCTTCAAGAATTTGTAACAACGTTTCCAATTCCTTAAAATAGCATAATAGCAAATAAAACCGGAACACGTTCCAATGAGAAATGCGAAATAACAAATATGCCGCTCAAAATGGCGTCGTAAATTCTCTCTGTTGTATTCCATCGGTTTTACGGAATCCGAGCGTGATGTATCTCCAGTCTTAGGGCTTAATTTAATTATCTCTTCCTGCCCACGAAAAACGCGTAAATCGATATAAAGTAAATTACTGAGAGTTTTTTTTTTCTTTTAGCGCATAAGGAAGATGGAATAGGAAAATTTGTTTGATATGAAAGCATATGCTCTTGTAAATTAGAAAGCTCACACGATGCAAATTAAATTTAAAGAGACTTTTCGATCAGGGTACATCGACGGATGGCATAATTGCACGGTTGATTAAACTGCTTCTATCGTGTGAAGCACTAATTTTCTTAGTTGCATGTCACTCCGTTCGAGTTGTTGTTTTTTTAACGCAATGTGCACGTCGAAACTTCAATACCCCCCCTCCCCTATAATTGTCCACCACAGAAGAATTTTATGTTTCAGCTGACGGATGTAACTGATTAGAATCTCACGGTATTATTATCCAATGCAGCACAGTGCATGCAATGTTGAACGAGGTTTGATAAATGAGGAAAAAAGGTACAATCTCATTTGAAGTTACCTTGGTGATTGTTGTAGCACATACTGCTGAAAACAGATAGATTTTTAACGCCTCCATAGGCGAGTTTCATGCCGTGAAAATCAGCAATACGCCGCAAAAGGGAACAAAAAGGAAATCAAGTGCAGTTTCACGCTTTCTACTTTAATTAAAAAATACGTATCGTGTGGAAAGTGGAAAAAAAGTGTTTCAGGTGTGTTTTTTTTCCTTTAAATACATGTGTGTGCTTAATGCATCGAAACTCGAATACATTAAATGTTTTCATTAAAATAGTACAACATTCATCTTTCTCAGCCATCATACACTTTATTCTTATACACTCGATTTGTTTTTACGGAATTGATAGCTATTATGATTTTTACTATTTTCTTACAGTTTCAAGGCTCCAAAATAAACTCGATCCTCCAAAAAAATCTCAAAGAGTATTTAAATTCGATTACTCGAAACCTTGTATTTCAAATATTTCTGTATTTCGAAGCTTTTCTTAGGACCCTTTGGACTTTAAGCTAGCGAGACTCAACTATACAAGACTCAACCAACAACGTTTTTATAGCAACTTTATAAGTATGCAAAAGCAAATATTGAAAAGTTTTTTTAGCTTGTCCAATATCTATACTGTAAAAAATGAATGTTGTTTTTGCAGTAATACAGCTCATTTTATAGTCATTTTACAGTAATAAACTTGAACTGTAAAATTGCTAATCTACAGTGATAAACTGTAAATTTGCTCAAATTGCTAATTTTACAGTAGTAGACTGTAAAATAGGTAGTTTTAGTTTATTACTGCTTTTTTACAGTTTTAAAATGAAACCTCTGATTTCAAAATTATACTGTAAAAACGACTTATTTTTCCAGTGTTTTGCGGATTTGCTTATTATCTACTACTTCTACTGTAATAGAGATTTTTCATTATGTCTCGTTACTTAAATGCAGCTGTCCCATTCCTTCTGCCGTTTCATTCCTACAGACTTTCCCCAGGTAGTCACTTTCAACATAAGGAGAAATATAGTAAGGAAAAAAGAAAAAAAAAATATTCGGCTTTTAAAAGAGTTATTGGTAAGGGAAGCGACTGCAATGCGTTAATAATAATCAAATATGAGTAACATAAATACAATTTAATATAGATGCACCAAAGTATAAATAAGCTGCAATAGATTACCAAACTTCAAGTAAAATACATAGTATTATGTAACGTCTTTGTTTTCAATTTGGGTTTTAACGTAAACAACGAAAAATACGTTGTAATTAATTCCCTTTCCGCTTATTCAGCTAAATCTAACATTTTTTCCACAGGAAATTCCAACGGTATCGGGGTAAATTAATTGAATTTGCATTCTTAGCATTCCACGCCTCAGTATAAAGGTTTCATTATATATTTCCAGTTGCAGACTGCTTCTTGTCCTATGTTAGTACTAACGCAAGGGATTTCCTAAGAATGTCCACATGAAATGTTGATGTTGCAATTACATTTTTGAACACAATTACCTAAAACTAAGAAAAACGAATTCCAAATGATGCCTTTATTATAAATATATTGCTGTTTGTAAAAGATGCTACGCCATGAATGAATCATACGAATGAAAATAAATTTGAAACATATGTCAATCATAAGATGGTATGCAAAGTACTAAAGTTTTAGGGCGACTAAAACATTATGGTCCCTGACAAAAACCTACACTGTTGAAATTTCAAACTCATATTAGTTAATCTATTTCCGCTGTCATTACTTAAAAGTTGTATTCGATCAGTGCCGATCAACCTATGCTAATTTTCGCTCAATATTCCGAATCAAAACTGTTTCGGAATTTCTTTTAAATAACCCGATCATCTTCTTTTGATATTAATAATGACTTTTCGAAAATTTGGGAACAAATGTTCAGAAATTGGGTTTTAAAAAGTTAGATGCAAGCTTTGTAGTGTTAAAATAAGCATGTAATAAAAATAACAAAAAAATCCTGGTTTGCAATTTTCCATTCTTTTTAGTGCTTCTCCGTGCTATTCAGGGAGAAAAATCAAACACATATTTTAATTTTATATGCGTTTTTATGTGAAAAAAAATCTCTTAATGTAAAGTGTTGGCCTCGGGTTAAAAACAGTTTGGGCACCACTGTATGAGATAACTTAACTTTTAAGTAACAAATTACTGAAGCAATTATAATCGCACTAATTTTGGTTTAATCGACTGAAGAAAAGACAGCATTGCTTTTGGTCAGAAATTTATAAAGCTCTCTCACAAGTCCTAAATTTTCGGGCGTTAATTCGCTTCTTCTACTTTTCTAGTCTTCTTTCTACTTTCTGTATATTATCTTTTATTAGTTATTTGTGTTACTTTATATATGTGTCTTCATCAATTAAATAACTAATCCTCAACTAACCTATAAATGACCGCTGTGCTTACTGTGCTTTGGTTCTTCATACATTGTCATTGTTGATGTAACTACTATTTCTCGTCTTGATAAACGTGTTACGATCCAATGCCAGTTGAATTCTTTACTTAATCTGCATACAAGTAAAATTATCAATGTAACTTTTTTATTTCTTAATTTTAGATACTTTTGATATACAGGGTGTCCACTCCAATCGTGGACCAATAGCTAATTTCTAAACCGTTAGAGATAAGCATATAGTTTATTTAGGAAAAAATCTCAAAATTATGAAAGGAATTTTGGGTCTATTCAATGTTTTTCAAAAAATCAAATTTTGAAAGAGTTACGAAATTTAAATTTTTATACAGCCCCCCAGTCCTATCAATCATATTTAGTAAAACATTCTTGACACTGTAACGTTTAAAACTAAAAAAAAATCACTCTTCTACCACAAAAATTGACCGAGTTATGACGTTTTGAAAAATCAAGATTTTGCATTGTTTCATGACGTCATCGAGAGATCGCTTAAGGGACCGTATGCGAAATCCTTCAAAATCTTGATTTTTCAAAACGTCATAACTCGGTCAATTTTTGTCGTAGAAGAGTGATTTTTTTTTAGTTTTAAACGTTACAGTGTCAAAAATGTTTTACTAAATATGATTGATAGGACTGGGGGGCTGTATAAAAATTTAAATTTTGTAACTCTTTCAAAATTTGATTTTTTGAAAAACATTGAATAGACCCAAAATTCCTTTCATAATTTGGAGATTTTTTCCTAAATAAACTATATGCTTATCTCTAACGGTTTAGAAATTAGCTATTGGTCCACGATTGGAGTGGACACCCTGTATATAGATGGTATAAGCCGATTAGAGCGGGGGAGTAAGGTTTGAGATCAGTATCTTCTTAAACCATGGTCAGTTCCTAAAAGTAAACTCAAACTGAACCATTTATTTGTAGCGTGACTTATTTGGCTCACTTTTTGAAAATTGCACTCATACAATAGATTTTTAATAGTTTAGCAAATAAGGACGGCATTAAAATTTTCAGCCATCAATTAACTCAGTAAATAGTTTCTTCAAATCTGCTGAACTTTAAGCTTAAAACCCGACATCTTTTCTCAATCTTATGTTCTACAAGTAGATGTACATGAGCTACTCGTAATATGTATTTTACAAAGTATTATTCCCCTAAGGAGAAATATTTTTCTTTCTAAACTTGCAGCTTATTTCTGTATCAAGCACATATTATTAAATCTGATGCCGACATTTGCTTAATATAATATTGAGTATCAAGGAGTTGCAAACTTGATATTTTCTTTTACTTTAAAATCAAGTTATCTATCGAACGCCGTTTTGCGAAAGTGCGGATTATCCCTAAAACATGCTTCTACACTTTTATTGATATATGTGCGTTAATTGTGTTAGTTTCCTCATTTATTATAACTTTGCACTTGTGCTACGTCAATATCCCCACAAAGTGATAGCTAAACACCAAATTTCGCAGCGAATAAGTAAAATTAATAAATATAATGGTTAACTGGATGCTCTTTGTATGTAATATAACGCAGATCTTTTCGAAGCCACTGTTTAAAAATCCAGTTATGGTATTTTAATCAGTTTTCTTTATTTGCTAAATTTTACAAAAAAAAGAAAGAAATTGAACTGATTACTTTTAGTAGAATGAATATAAAAATACAAATTACTTCAACACTATAGCTAGCATAAAATAACGTTTTTAATTCCAATTATGTCCGTTATTCTTATTTTCACCTTTTTTAATTATTTATTCATTTATTTATTTTCTGCTATTTCGTGTACTTTAAAAATACCGTAAAACTACTGAATATAATTTTAATAATTTTCATTACTGGCAATGCATTTTTTATAGTCGCATTTTTAAAATGGACTTCAAGCTTTCGCTTCACAAGATTTTGTTTTACAAGATTAAAAAATATTGTAAACAACTATCCCGTATTTTTGTGAAGTGGAAACAAAGTAGTAACATTTTTATTTTATCAGAACGTACTGATAAAAATTTTGTGTCAGGAAAAAAATAGTCTAACTTAATCCAGTAATTTTTAAAAGATAATTTTATACGAATCTCCAAAGAGAATATATAATATATGATATTAACACCAGCTGTCAAAAGAGGGCGCTGCAAGCATTTTCCGAAACATGATTCTTTTTCACGCTCACATATCAAAATTAGAATCCGTGTATACTAATTTTTTATGTTTATGTGATTATTATGAATGATATTACTACATTATTTGGATCGAAGACAAAATTGCTTTTTTGTTCATAAAATATTGTATTGATATTTAAAAAAAAATTCTGCGTATTTAACCTTTTTTTTTTTTTTAGTATTTTGATCCTCGAAGCAAAACGATTTTTGCTTTGCTTTAATATGCTTTTACGTATGCGTCTAAGTTCCAAGAACATTTAAACAATTTTCAATTTCGCGTCAGACACTTGCGCAGCCAAAACAAACATTCTGTGAGGTGAGATTTTGGTTATTACAGTCCTTGAATGAATAAATATCGTTTGAGGTCTTAATAGTTCATTTCACAATTGGAAATATGTGTTGAAACGAATGGCTCTGTGTGGGGATGACCCTCAAAATTCCCTTCGCGAAGTATCTGCAATTCTTTTCTTTCATTTACGACATTTTCAGTTTCTGATGGTAGCTTCGTCACCCTTGTACTTTCAACTAACACTGTAGAAATGCAAGAAATAATTGACAGAAGGGGAAAAAAAAAGGTTTGTTGCAAGTTTTTGGCAGACGTCGGAAGAAAACACAAAGAAAAAAATTGCGGTTTTTTCATCCAGACAAAAAGTAAAGTTTGCCTGCTTTTACCAAAGTGGCAATAATAGATTTTCGACTGAAAACTTATGGAGACAGTTATTCACACTTTTTTCTTTTTCATTTGCGACTTTATGGTAATTGTTGACGAAAGTTTTTAAATGACGCAAAGCTTCTCGTTGTGATACTTTTCCTGCATAAAATCTATGTAATTCTTATCGTAAAACATGTTTGCTATATTTTATAAGAAAACTCTTTAGTTTCTTTAGTTATTTGCTGGTTCTTTTCATTTATATTTAATGTTTTTTTTTTCAGCACCATCTAGTTTTTTTTTTTTTTGTAATTACATGCTACGCTTTAAATCTCCTTACTTGAAAAATTACTTTTTTACCTCAACTTTATGTAATGAAAAGTTTCTTTGCTGGAAGTAATTGCAGCGAAATTTTGTACGTTTTTTTTTTTTTAATTTTTACCTAGAACAAAGATAGGTCGAGGAACGCTAATAAAGTGTAATTAATAGTGTAGAAATTTAAGAAATTAATTTTGAAATTTTTTAAATAGTGGACTTCAACGCTTCTGGCCTTGTGAGTGGCTGATACAAAAGGAAGAAAAGGAGAAAAAATATATATACGGATTCACAAAATAGCTTTATTTTTATTTGTAAGTCACATTTAAATTATGCACTGCAAATATGTGATCCAAGATAGGTTCATACAATTTAAGTAGCCATTACAAATCAACAAATGGTGTCTACATTCTCAACATTAATTCTAGCAAATGTCTTACAAGTTAAATGGCTAGACTTTCTATAAGAAAAAGTCTTCGTTTCAGAATAATTACATTAATAAACCCAACTTATTTTAAACAATTTTTTACATGAGTAGCATCATCCGTTCTGACACAACTTATTTTTCTTTACATTTTTACATTTTACACTTTTCAGTGCTCTTTCCTGGCATGGCCTGAAAAAAGTGTCAACGTCTTGCACATTGATCCATTTTCATTTATTTTTTCTCTCTCTACTTCTTTACCTCCTGTTTCCTTTAAACTTGTTAGAAGTGACGATTCGTGATTTTGACATCTCTTGAAAGTTTTCCAGTGCTTGTATATGGCTCGAGCAGCTCTTATAACCTCAAATACTTGAGATAAGAGACTGTTGAGAACCAGCAACGAAATTACTTTCACTTTCATCAAAGATGACTGTAACGGACTCAAAGTACATTTTTTCACATGCAAGTGCAGAATAAATCAATGAATTACAATGAAATGAATATATATATATATATGATAGAGTGGGATTCAGAAAATAATATTTGGAGTTCTAAGATCAATAAAGCAGCATGCGAAAAAAATATTACTTATTTTTGCGGCAGGTAAGAGTTTCGTCCAGCAAAACCGCTTACATTAGAAATGAAGTATCTAGTGCAAAGGAAGAGGTGAGTTTAAAACGCATATTTTCCCAACTGAAGCCAGATTGTTTCGTCAAAATCTTCATGAAGTCAAATTCTTAACAAATAGCAGAAATGCCATTTGCAATGTACTATGTTTTGCATGGTAAAGGTAAAGAATTTCAAAGAATCAAATTAAGTGAACAAAGTTTTGAAACACATGAAAACAAACATACAATTTTAATTTGGTTTAAATGAATTGCGCATAAGCATAATGGATATTTCCGGAATTACATGGGGCTAGTTAAACAACATTTTTTTGTCACTTTTCCAAAAAAATTGCTTCTAAAAAGAAGATTTTTAATGAAAGAGTAACGTAAAGTAATTAAGAAGCTTAAAAAAATAAACAAATAAGTAGGTAAGTGGCTTTAAAGAGAAGTTTTTTATCTCATGCAAGCAATATTTAAGCGTCCCAAATAGTACTAAACATATGAAAATGTGTTATTTTTTATTTTAAGCATATTATTGTTCTAAAATTTATTTACAAGCGTTGGTTTGATAACGTTTTTTAGACTACTTGTTTGATAAATATTTTTAGATGTATCTTTATTACTGTTTTTCAATAAATATAAAAAATAGTTTTTCAAAGAAAATTATAGATCTTAGGCCTCGTGCTATATTCGTAAATTCATTTTATTTGCATTTTGTGGCTCATGTGGAGACATAAAGGCAAGTTTTTCTCTATTTGAAGTTTCGAATTTTCAATAACAGCTTTTTTCGATTCGGTCTAGTACGCAAGTGAGGATTTATACTTTCAGACACACATTGACGCTAGCCACTCTCCTTTATATTGCATGAAGTTAAAAAGAAAAGAAAAGAAAAACATTTTACATAAATGGGAGAAAAAAGAAAGGTATGATAGAAACTTTCGACTTTTTTTTCGGGGAGGGGGAGTCCCTAGCGTACGCTCATTAAATTTGACATTGTTTCGTCCAAACAAAGCTATTTTGTAACCACCTTGAATGTATAACAATATATAATAAGTATTTTATTTGTCTTTAATGGGTGGTGTGGTCCTTTTCATCCCTGTAAAAATCACGCAAACAGAAATAAAAATCCCGATAGGGCTTATGAAAGTTCTAGCTGTGACTGTGTGCTTGTGTTAAAGCAACCTCTTATGTCTCCTTCTTTCAAAATCGCTTCCTTAAATGTTTGTAAATATTCTGGATTCTTGTTTTGTCAATGTTAAAACCTTTTTCGAGAGAAAATTGAAATTTTTGGTAAAACTCTTCTAAAATATTAAAGAAGATTTCAACATTTTCTTTCCTGAAGACATAGAAAAGTCGCTTGGTTTTCCATTTATTTCATTGAGACAAACGATTTTAGTGTTTTTTTTTTCTGAACAAACGACGGCATACTAGTTTCTTCAGAGTTGTTCCATGGCTTTTTTAGCCTATTGCGCATTTCTGGATATAGAAGTCGGCAACTTTCAAGATACGCTTTAAAGAAGATACGCTTTCACGAAAGCAAGATTCGCTACAACGAGTTCAAGATACATCAACTAAATCAATAAATTAATAGCAAGAATCTGAGAGAGTGTCACGCCTGTGATTCATGACCTCTCAGATTTTTTCCAAAAAATTACCAAATGTTTATTATCTTACTGAAAGACCAAATCCAGAATGTTTTGCTCTGCAGTTGAGTTGTTTAGTTTTTATGGATCCCTAAAGTTGAAGGTGCGGCATCAAAAATCAAGCGGATTTTCAAGACATGGAAGTTGCTGTGAGCCAAAACTCCTACCAGGAACTGTTGAACTCCAATTTTCTTTTTGTATATGGAATATAGAAGGTTGAAACTTTACAAAATGAGTGTTAAGTTTGAGGTAAGTTGTTGCCGTAAGGTCAGTGAAGGCCCTCAAAACAAGGCATTTTTGACGTTTTTTAGCGTTTTTGAGGTCCAAAAACAGCTTGTACATTTCAGTTGGCACGGCAAAAGTAGTTTCGTTTGAAAGACCAGTGTAAGCACTTTAAAATAATGTATAAATAACCGAGGAAAGTTCAACGTGCTTTTAGTTGCGTAAGGCCGAAATATGAAAAATGTCATATTTTAGCGATATTCAAACGGTCATAACTTCCTCTGCCAACAACATATTGAAATATTTTTTTTGCCAATGTCATACTCTATTCTTTGTCTTAACAGAACAGTTGAGTCCTTTGAGGCGAAATGTAAAAATTTTTTTTACAAAAAATGTATTTTTTCCTGTGTATTTTTTGTAAAAAAAAATTTCACATTTCGCCTCAAAGAACTCAACTGTTCTGTTAAGACAAAGAATAGAGTATGACATTGGCAAAGAAAATATTTCAATATGTTGTTGGCAGAGGAAGTTATGACCGTTTGAATATCGGTAAAATATGACATTTTTCATATTTCGGCCTTACGCAACTAAAAGTACGTTAAACTTTCCTCGGTTATTTATACATTATTTTAAAGTGCTTACACTGGTCTTTCAAACGATACCACTTTTGCCGTGCCAACTGAAATGTACAAGCTGTTTTTGGACCTCAAAAACGCTAAAAAACGTCAGAAATGCCTTGTTTTGAGGGCCTTCACTGACCTTACGGCAACAACTACCACAAATTTATTACTCATTTTGTAAAGTTTCAACCTTCTATATTCCATATACAAAAAGAAAATTGGAGTTCAACCGTTCCTGTTAGGACTTTTGGCTCACAGCAACTTCCATGTCTTGAAAATCCGCTTAATTTTTGATGCCGCACTTTCAACTTTAGGGATCATTAAAAACTAAACAACTCCACTTTAAAGCAAAACATTCTGGATTTGGTCTTTCAATAAGATAATAAACATTTGGTAATTTTTTGGAGAAAATCTGAGAGGTCATGAATCACCCCATAATGCTAGGCGTGACAGTTTCTCAGATTCTTGCTTTTAAGTACCGTAAAATGGGGTGAATCGGAACACTTTTCAGCTTTGATTGTAAAAAAAAACAGTTAAAAGATTTTTTTTAATTTGATTTTTTGGGTAAAAACTTCGGTCTTGCTTTACTTTTGATATTCCAAGCAAAGATAACACATTTTGAACAGTTATTATTAAAATATATAGGAAATTATGGGTTTTCCGAATCACCCCGTTGATAGGGGTCAATCGGAGCACATGTTAAAAAAAAATTTTTTTTTTCAATTTAACCTGTAATAGTACACAAACATGAGTAATATTGATGGGGGAGAATAAGAACAGATAATTACTGTCAAATAAATGTATAATTTCAATACCAGTAAACGTTTATAATTTGTCAAAATTCAAATAATTTTAAGCATAAAAAATGAAAAGTAGATTTAAGAAATGCTTTTGAATTGAAATACAAAGCTTTAACATGAATTGAAGTCACTCATATCGTCCACAAATATGTACTAGTCCTTAAAACTAGCAATTGTGACTTGGCTTAAGTTTTTTCCTGACATCTCCTGGGATGAACTCTGCCTTTTCCTTAGTTTCTTAAAATCTCTGGGTTTCGGGGGTTGCCCTCAAAGATTTTTTAGCTTAAACATCACTATCTGTGTGCTGGACTTTTACTACATAAAGTATATATGACTTTTCTCCTCGTATTTTAAGTAAAAAGAAGTCTCTTGGAGCAAAAATCTTTTTATCAGGTGTGTAAGTATGAAACCGGAATTTTTCTACAGGAAAAACACGTTTATTGTAATGATATGGTACAAAGTAAATTATTGTCCGTCGCTATCTATACATTCTTGCCATCTTTCTGGCAATTTGTGGATTCCGCGCCAAAAGAACTGTTGAACTTTTGAGGCAAACCAGACATCGAGCCATTTTCGTACAGCTTCGTAAGAAGTCAAGCGCTGCTCAGCAAGTGCGTGTCCCAGCGATGCAAACAAGTAATAATCGGATAGGGCAAGGTCCGGTGAGTAAGCCGCATGCAAAAGAATCTCCCAACGGAACGACTCTATCGTTTCCTGGACCCGTTTTGCTTTGTGTGCTGGTGCGTCGTCATGCAGCAAAATCAGCTTGTGTTGTCTTTGTTGGTATTTTGGTCGTTTTGCACTCAAAGCTCGATTCAAATTGGTCATTTGTTGTCGGTAGCGTTCAGTATTGACAGTTTCTCCAGGGCTTTATCCAACAATGCTTGCAGGTCAGGGTCTTCAAACTTTTTCGGTGGTCTTTCACGTTCTTCGTTCCTCACGTCAAAATCGCCACTTCTGAACCGTTTAAACCACTCGAAACACTTGTGTTTTACCGAAAGCATGCTCACCATACGCCTCCACAAGCATTCGATGCGATTCGGCTGCGGTTTTCTTCAGATGAAAACAGAAAACTAGTGATGTCCGCAAATCGTAATTTGTTGGCACAAAACTCGACATGTTTACCTCTAATAAACTAATGCTACTGAATGAAACTCGTGTTATTGTGAGTGGGAAATCTTTGTCGGATATCAATACAATAACAAGACACTGCTGATGTGATGAGTCGGTAACTACATCGACATCTAGCGCCCCTTAAGGGAAATTCCGGTTTCATACTTACACACCTGGTAAATCTGCAACTTTCTGTCATTCTAAGATCTAGTTGCTCACGAGAAGGGATAAACAGCAATAAATCCTTGTCCTTGTCTTGACTAGGAGAATTGGGGTTAGAATCTTGATTTTTCAAACAGTTTCCTTCAAATAAGTTTGAATTGGAACAACACAAGTAAGTGTTCCGATTCACTCCGCATTTTTTTCCTCTGGCATTTTTCAGAATTTTTCATTTTTATGACACAATTTATTAAAAAATGTAAATTCTAATGTGGTATTCTGTTGTTCTGATACACGTATAATTGAAACATACCACTCTTAGCTTTTAAATATAAGAAGGTTTGTTCCTGCATATGAAGTTTTGCAGTCTATGAAAATGTGATGTTTTCTAGCATTCCACGTGCAACCCTCCTTAGAAGCCAGTAGCGTTGCCAGATTGACAAAAGTAATTTTTTCCTACTTCCTATGATCTTACCTTTCTAAAAAAAAATTCATTGTGAAAAATACCTAATAGTTTATTTATGAAGAATTTCTTTGTACGGTTGGGAAGTTTTGGTCCGATTGACCCCGCTGTTCCTATACACCCAATTTTACGGTAAACTAATTGATCTCCGGAGAGTAATCCACAGAGTATCTATAGTGCTACCTCTAAGAATGGACATCAGTAGCCAGTGAGGCCTCAGAAAAAATATCTATTTCATTATTTTTTTATTTCTTCCTTTTTTAAACGAATTTGAGAAGGACTTCTAGGAACATTGAAACATTTGATTGACCTCAAAGTTCCCATATTCCACTAGCTGTCTGCCTGAATGGCTTTTTGCATGTCAATATATTACCTAATGCATACAATTTCAACTTTTTTTTTTTTTTTCGATTTCTTATGTGTCTGAGATTCTTTACATCCTAAAAACATTGAAAGAGAAAGAAACAACCTCCTCACATTTCTTTTCTATACCTCATAAAAAATTAATCAATGAATTAATTTAATTCATAATAATCAAGAATAAAGCATGGTTTAAAACAGAGCTTTCATTGTTGGGTCGAAAACGGGCTAGCCCGTTTTTTAAAACACCCAGCGCTTCATGTAGATGGTTTCAATACTAAACAAACAAGTAGTTCAAAACAAGTGCCTTACAAGACACTCATGCTATCATCCTACTTTGTTGTCAGATAGAAGTAATTTACTTCACTATATAACTTTGATAGAGATAAATTCAGTCTTACGTACCTTGAAAACTTTTCATTTCCTCTAAAGTAGGTTTTTCAAATAAAACAACTCGCACCAAATCACGTGAGTCAACAGCCAAAGCCATTTGCTCACTTTTATTTTGCCTCTTCTTTTTCTTCCATTATGTGTCATTTTTGTAACTGTGTATAACCCACTTCCCCATGCTTAGACTACCATGCTTAGACTACTTCCTCAACATGCATACAATATATTTATACATATATAGATAGATAGATGTATCGATAGATAGATACTCACACGGACATACCTATAAAGAGAGAAGTTTGAGTTTAAAAATAAGAGAAACTATTTCTCCATTGTATGGAGTTTAATTAAAGGAATTTAACGCAATTAAAAAAATCACATTGACAAATATCACAGCTAAAAGAGTAATTAAATTTCAATTAATAACAGAAATGCAAGTTTTCATTTTCAACAGCTCTGTACAGTCAGCTAATTTAATTAGTCCTCCTCAAACTATTCCATTTTCTGTCGACCGAAAATAGTTAATTAAAGTCGAGGAAAATGTCTAATTCTACTAGTGCGTTCACTTGAATTCCTTGCATTGTTTCTCACTTTTCACATAATAGATTTCCTAAAAATGTTATTAAGTTTCAAGATCTCTCAATTTGACAAGTACGAATTTATTTTTAAACGCTCAAACTATACTGAAAAATTAGAATAAACTCTTTTTTTTTATGTACCGTAAAATGAGGTGTATAGAAACAGCGGGGTCAATCGGAACAAAACTTCCCGACCGTACAAAGAAATTCTTCATAAATATACTATTGGGTATTTTTCGCCATGATTTTTTTTAAAAGGTGAGATCATAGGAAGTAGGAAAAAATTACTTTTGTCAATCTGGCAACGCTACTGGCTTCTAAGGAAGGCTGTACGTGGAATGCTATAAAACATCACATTTTCATAGACTGCAAAACTTCATATTGTAACGAGTCCGTAGCACCTTCAACTTTCTTCAAATGAGCATTCCAATCTTGAGGAAGTAACTATAAATTTATTTACAAGTATGTACACTATTTACAATAAGAGCAGAAAACAATTGCTAAACATCAGCAATTAGGCAGCCAACAGTACACTGTACTCTCAACAGTAACTCAGCACCACGTATCAAACGTGAACAGTAATTAAGCAATTACAAAAGCAAAACAACCATCCGCCCAAGCGGATGAAAAACGAGTCACCAGAATCAAATCTGAAAATAACTGACTGACTTGTGTTCAAGGCCAGCTTTTTATACACTCAAGGACATTTCTAGCAAAATCTGGAGTATTCCAAATCATTCATAACTTGAAATAATCCATTGAGAAAGTTCTAGCAATAAAAAGAAAAAGGAAAAAAAGAAAACACTCCGAGCGAAAAATGTCTTCACGCTTATTAAATGCAGGGCAAGTGTAAAAACTACAAAACGTTACAGGGCCGGTATACAAGTGATAAAAGTGATATCTTCAGATACTTTTGCAACATGACGTCAGATAAAACCAAAACTAATGAAAATGATGCAAGGCAGGAAAAACAACAACTATTTACAAGATTTGTAACATTGCCCCCTTCCCAAGGACTGCACGTCCCGGGCAGTACAATCCCCAGAAAGGAAGCAAGGGAAAATTTACAGGTGCACACATTAAATGATGACCAATCATAAACATGATAAACAATAACAATGAGAACATGAAAGAAATAATAACATTGATAAAGTAATATTCCAAACAATTAAAGGCGAAAGTTATTTACAAAATTTACAAACAAATTACCATGGTAGCTTTAGATTTACTTTACGAACTATGGCCATAGTATGGGGCTAGCCGATCATAATGTACAACCCTAGGTTTTGAATGTGATGACTTCTGAATCCTCACTACGACGTCGTTCAGCCGGTGAAGGACTGTGTAGGGTCCATCCCAATGCGACTGCAATTTGGGTGACAGACCTTTACGTCGGATGGGATTCCATAGCCATACTTTGTCACCTTCTTGAAAGTCATGACCAGTGGACCTTGTGTCGTATCGGGTCTTCATCTTCTCCGTTGCGATGTTGATTCGCTCCCGTGCGAAGTGATGAACGTCTTCCAACCGGGCCTGGAGATCCTGGACGTACTCCTCAGGCGATGAAGGCGCATCTGGAGGGAGACCGAAGACGAGATCACAAGGTAGCCGAAGCTCTCGGCCGAAGAGCATCTGTGATGGGGAATATCCGGTGGTCTCGTGGACAGCACTGCGGTAGGCCAGCAGAAACAGAGGAAGTTTCTTGTCCCAATCCTGTTGATTTTTGGAGACCATAAGCGAGAGATTATTAAGGATTGTCCTGTTGAATCTCTCCACCATGCCGTCCGATTGTGGGTGTAGTGGTGTCGTTCGAGTTTTCTCAATTTTGAGGATATCACATAGGCCCTTAAACACAGCAGAGATGAAGTTTCTTCCCTGATCGGAATGGATCTGTAAAGGGGTCCCATATCTCGAGATCCAATGCTGGACTAGAGTCTCTGCTACAGTGGTAGCTTCTTGATCCGGAATGGAATATGCTTCGGGCCATTTGGTGAAATAGTCAATGGCAACGAGGATGTATTTGTTCCCATCAGTAGTTTTCGGTAGAGGACCAAGAATGTCGATCCCGATTCGTTCGAAAGGAGCTCCTACGTTGTAAAGATGTAGCTTCCCGCGGCTTCTTCTCTTCGGTCCTTTACGGGCAGCACAGGCGTCACAAGAATGACACCACTTCTCTACGTCATCGTTCATCTTGCTCCAGAAGAAGCGCTCTCGAACCTTGTGGAGGGTTTTCAAGATACCAAAGTGTCCTCCAGTTGGACTACTGTGCAGTTCCTTTAGAACGTCTGGAATTCTTGATCTGGGAAGGAGTAACTGCCATTTGAATGCTTTACCATCGTCAGATTCCCATTTCCGATACAGGACGCCATTCCGCAGTTGGAGAGATTTCCATAGAGCCCAGTATCTTTTCGTTGCAGGACTGTAGATAGAAACGTCTTGCCAACTAGGTCGCCGACTGTCCTTTTCCATTAACTCTATGATAGGTTTAAGGTCTGGGTCTTCAAGCTGATCTTTTCTTACTTGGTCGTCACTCCATGGATCGGGATCTGAAGATGTTGATGTAGCAGTAACTTGACAGGCAGTAGGGATTGTCGTCCCGTACTGTTTCTCAATTCGGGAGCAATAATGGCAGTTCTCGGAACAAGGTCTTCTTGATAATGCGTCAGCATTACCGTGTGACAAACCTTTTCGGTGTTTGATCTCGATGTCATATTCCTGGAGCCGCTGTATCCACCTGGCTACCTGGCCCTCTGGATTCTTGAAATTCAAAAGCCAAGTTAAAGAAGCATGATCAGTCCGGAGCAGGAATTTACGGCCGTAGAGGTAATGATGGAAATGTTCTACAGCTTTAACTAAGGCGAGCAATTCCTTTCTCGTGACACAATAATTTCGCTCCGACTTGGATAAGCATTTGCTCCAGTAGGCGATGACATGTTCGTTACCGTCTATTTCTTGAGATAAAACAGCTCCAACGCTCTCGTGGCTCGCATCAGTGTCAAGTATGAAGGATTTTTCAGGCTGAGGATAAGAGAGAATAGGCGTTGATGTCAAAGCCTCCTTCAGCTGTAGAAATGCATCCTCGCATTCTTTGGACCATTCAAATTTTTGTTTGCTCTCCGTCAGCTTATGCAAAGGTCGTGCAATGTTGGAAAAACCCTTCACAAACTTCCTGTAGTACGTGCAGAGCCCCAGGAAACTTCGCAGCTGATGGACATTTTCGGGGCGGCTCCAATTCTTGACTGCAGATATCTTATCTGGATCTGTTCTTACACCCTCAGAAGAAATAATGTGACCAAGGTAGTTCACCTCACGGCGGAACAAATTACATTTGGACGGGCTTAACTTCAGGTTGGCTTCCTTAAGCTTCTGCAGCACCTTCCTAAGATTAGCCAAATGTTCCTCAAAACTGCGTCCTATGATGATGATGTCGTCCAAGTAGACAAGACAGGATTCATAAGAGAGTCCTCGTAGCACTGATTCCATAAGACGCTCGAACGTGGCTGGTGCATTGCAGAGGCCGAACGGCATCACTTTAAACTGCCACAAGCCTTGTCCGGTTGTAAACGCCGTCTTCTCTCGGTCGTCGGGGTGTATCTCCACCTGCCAGTAGCCGCTCTTTAAATCCAGGGTCGAAAACCACTTGTGTCCGGAAAGGGTGTCCAGAGTGTCATCGATCCGTGGAAGAGGGTAACTGTCTTTCTTGGTGATGTCATTCAGGCGTCGGTAATCAACACAAAATCTGGTGGAGCCGTCTTTCTTTCGGACCAAGACGATAGGGGATGCCCAAGGACTGGATGAGGGTTCGATGATGTCATTCTCCTGCATCTCTTTCAAGAGGATCTCAACCTCTTCCTTCTTGGCGAACGGTAGTCGTCTTGGATGCTGCTTGATAGGGGGATGATCTCCACTGTCGATCCTATGCTGCGTTAAACTCGTGCGACCAACATCTTCGGATGTAGATGAAAACACCTGCTTGAAGTTGTCCACCAATTTCTCCGCAGCGTATCTTTGATCCTTCGATAATGGTGCACTCTCAATTAATTTCGAAATCAAGGACTCGGAAGACACAGTCTCGGAGGAATCAATTCTTCTGATGATGCAGTTTACGGGAGTACAAGTTGCCAACACTTCTCCTTTCTTAATATTCCTCGGTCTTTCACTTACATTGGCGACTCTCACAGGAACTGCATTCCTTGAAAGGTCCACAAGCGTAGATGCCACCAGTACTCCTTTTGGGCTATTATTCTGGTTAGGATATTCAATGAGGCCGAATTTAAAGCTGTTGTTTTCCTTGAGGGAGCCAGGTATTAGTACTTCTGATCTAGAGGGAATCGATAAATCTGTTTGGGCTATTATTTGATGAGCAGATTTTAAGTTATTTTCGGTGTTGAAAATTGCTATGTCTTCCCTCATCGAGTGCAGCTCATTATTTTTAAAGTCAATAGAAAAATCAAATTTTCTCAAAAAGTCCAGTCCGAGAATGAAGGGATCTGTAATGTCAGCGACGAATGCCGTGTGATGGTAAGTGGCGCTTCCGAACATTATTTCTAAGTTCACTTTTCCTTCAATCTCGATTTTGTCACCTGTCACAGTTTGGAGAGTAACGCAGGGCGGCGTCCATAAGATCTTGAGTCCAAATTGACGAGCCACATCAGTCTTAATAATGGTAACGTTGGCTCCTGTGTCCACAATCATTTCGCAGGGAAACCCATTCACATAAGCGTAAATGAAGAGTCCGTTGCAGCCGCCACTTCTTGGGGAAATCTGGAAAACTTTGGGAGACGTCTTCTTTTCTTGGCGAGCTTCGCAATTCCTTCGTACGTGGCCCTCACCGCCACATTTCCAGCACTTCAGTGTTTGTCCACCTTGGTCTTTGCGAGCCGCAATCTTCTTCAGGGTCCCCGACATCTCTTTGATTTGTCGCTCAATGTCCGAGAGACGAGTTGAGTTCAAATCTTGGGCACTCACTTCCACGCCCCTGTTCGAATGGCGATCCTTGCGGGACATTTGCTGTGCAGCCTCGAACTTCATTGCGTAAACCAGACCGGATTTAAGATCCTTAATGTCCGCCATCCGGAGAGCCGTCTGAACTTCTGGATTTCGCACTCCATCTATGAAGTAGTTCAGGGCCAGGTTATCGCGAACACCCGAAGGACAGTCCGAGAAGGCGAGATGGGAAAGCCTCTCAACGTCTGCTGCAAAAACTTGCAAAGTCTCTCCAGCCCTCTGGAGTCGGGATTTGAGCTGAAGTTGGCTGAATTCTTTTTGGCAAGATTCGCCAAAGCGAAGCTCCAAGGCCGATGATAAGGCTTCGAAGTCATGGTGCTTGTCCTCTGGGAAGGTCTGTAGTATATCAGCTGCATCCCCTCTCAGCGAGGCTGCAAGTTGACAGGCTTTCGTGGAAGAGTCCCAGGAGTTTGCTTCTGCAACGATGAGGAACTGCTTCTTGTAAATATTCCACGAGGTCTTCCCGTCAAACGTGGCCAGTTTGATGGATGGACGAGAAGTTCCAGCTGCAGCTACACAGTCACTTGAGTTGTTGGAGGATGCTGATAACTTCGATTCAAGTTCTTTAATTTTCTTTTCAACATTGTTTTCTACTGTGGTGATTCGATCCTCAACGCTGTCTGAGTTATTGCAGGATCCTGATAACTTTGATTCAAGTTCTTTAATTTTCTTTTCCACATGGTTTTCTACTGTAGTGATTCGATCCTCAACGCTGTCAACTTTTTCTTCAAGAGCCTCCATTTTATTTTCCATATTGGCAAATTTACTTTCCACCAAACTTTTCATTGACGTTAGATCGCTCTTAATTTCTTCTTGACTTGAAGTTATGCTAGCGGTTAACTCATTCTTAATTTCTTCTTGACTTGAAGTTATGCTAGCGGTTAAATCATTCTTAATTTCTTCTTGACTTGAAGTTATGCTAGCGGTTAAATCATTCTTAATTTCTTCTTGACTTGAAGTTATGCTAGCGGTTAAATCATTTTTTAATTGTTCTTGATTAGTAGCCAGCTCATTCTTTAATTGTTCTTGATTAGTAGCCATAGTCGCCATATCATTTTTAACAGCGTTGATCGCATCCAGGAGTTTTTTCAGTTGTTCATCCATTGCTCGAGTAATTACCATAAAATTCCGAAGTCAAAAAGTCCACAGGAAGAAAAGTCCAAGTTCACAGATAATTCCAAGAAAGTCCTTGAAGATGCCCCACGTTGGGCGCCAAAATTGTAACGAGTCCGTAGCACCTTCAACTTTCTTCAAATGAGCATTCCAATCTTGAGGAAGTAACTATAAATTTATTTACAAGTATTTACACTATTTACAATAAGAGCAGGAAACAATTGCTAAACATCCAGCAATTAGGCAGCAAACAGTACACTGTACTCTCAACAGTAACTCAGCACCACGTATCAAACGTGAACAGTAATTAAGCAATTACAAAAGCAAAACAACCATCCGCCCAAGCGGATGAAAACGAGTCACCAGAATCAAATCTGAAAATAACTGACTGACTTGTGTTCAAGGCCAGCTATTTATACACGCAAGATTCGACAATTTCTAGCAAAATCTGGAGTATTCCAAATCATTCATAACTTGAACAATCCATTCAGAAAGTTCTAGCAAAAAGAAAAGAAAAAAAACACACTCCGAGCGAAAAATGTCTTCACGCTTATTAAAGTTAGGGCAAGTGTAAAAACTACAAAGTGTTACAGGGCCGGTATACAAGTGATAAAAGTGATATCTTCAGATACTTTTGCAACATGACGTCAGATAAAACCAAAACTAATGAAAATGATGCAAGGCAGGAAAAACAACAACTATTTACAAGATTTGTAACAATATGCATGAACAAACTGTCTTATATTTAAAAACTAAGAGTGGTATGTTTCAATTATACATGTATCTGAACAACAGAATACCACATTAGAATTTAAATTTTTTATAAATTGTGTCATAAAAATGAAGAATTCTGAAAATGCTATAGGGAAAAAAAATGCGGAGTGAATCGGAACACTTAGTTCTGTTTTTCCAATTCAAACTTATTTGAAGGAAACTGTTTGAAAAATCAAGATTCTAACCCCAATTCTTCTAATCAAGACAAGGGCAAGGATTTATTACTGTTTATCACTTCTCGTGAGCAACTAGATCTTAGAATGACAAAAAAGTTGCAGTTTTCAAAAGTTGTTTTCCCCGGGAGACTTTTTTTACTTAAAATACGAGGGGAAAGTCACATAGACTTTATGTAGTAAAAGTCCAGAAAACAGACAGTGATGAATAAGCGAAAAAATCTTTCAGGGCAATCCCCGAAACCCAGAGATTTCAAGAAACTAAAGAAAAGGCATAGTTTATCCCAGAAGTTGTTATGCAAAAACTTAAGCCAAGTCACAATTGCTAGTTTTAAGGACAAGTACATATTTGTGGACGACATGAGTGACTTCCATTTATGTTAAATCTTTGTCTTTCAATTCAAAAGCATTTCTCAAAATTACTTTTCATTTTTTATAAGTTCAAAATTATTTTGAATTTTGACAAGTTATAAACGTTTACTGGTATTGAAATTATACATTTATTTGACAGTAATTATCTGTTCTTATTCTCCCATATCAGTATTATTCATGTTTGTGAGACCTATTACAGGTTAAAGTGAAAAAAAAAATAAAATTTTTAACATGTGTTCCGATTGACCCCTATCAGCGGAGTGATTCGGAACACCCATAATTTCCTATATATTTTAATACGAGGCGCGTTCAAAAAGTAAGGGCCGTTTGGTCAGAGAAAAACATATACTCATAAGAAACAAATTTTATTGTCATATTTAGTAAGGTACAAACTTACTTTATTTCTCTACATAATCGCTGTTCACTTCTAAGCATTTTTCGTACCGCTGCACCAGCTTCTTTAACCCCTCTGCATAGAAGTTTGCCGCCTGAGAGTTGAACCAGTTGACAACGGCGATTTTGAGTCCCTCTTCGGTTTCAAAACGTTTTCCACCGAGCCACTGTTTAAAGTGCAAGAAGAGGAAGTAGTTGCTCAGGTGCAATGTTGGGAATGTACGGTGGATGGTCAAAAAAATCCCAACAAAAATCTTGAATTTTCTTCTTGGTTTTTGCAGCAGTGTGAGAACGCGCGATATCGTAAAGGAGGATTATGCCAGATGACAGTTTACCGCGGAGTTTGCTTTAGATTGCACGTCTCAATTTGTTGATGTAACAACAAACAACAATTTTTAAACAGTAGTGCGTTCAAGTTGAGGAAATTCTTCAGCTAGGCCAACTAATCGTCAATCGACGATCAGATCACAGTGCTTGGTTCACTTGTGAAACGATTTCATCAGTCTGGATACTGGGCCTGCCACTCCGCTCTTCGTCAAAGACATTTGTTCTTCCATTTTTAAAATTGTCTAACCTTTCCTTTACTCATAACTGTAGGTTTATAAACCAGGCATAATTCCCGATGAATTTCAGTAGCCAACGATCCTTTTGCACATAAGAAACGAATCACAGAACGCACTTCAAAGTTGGCGGGATCAACGATTTTCGCGGCCATTGTTCCCTGCAGCCACGGACAACAAAAGGACTTCAGAACCAAAACAAATGATGATGTAGCTTCGCAATGAGTCAGTAGATGGTGTTGCAGCAGTTAAACTGCTCCGAAGAGCCATTATTAAAATATAAGCAAACGGCCCTTTCTTTTTGAACGCGCCTCGTAATAATTATTCAAAATGTTTTGTCTTTGCTTAGAATATCAAAAGTAAAGCAAGACCGAAGTTTTTACCCAAAAAACCAAATTAAAAAAAAAAAAAAAAAAACTTTTAACTTTTTTTTTTACAATCAAAACTGAAAAGTGTTCCGATTCACCCCATTTTACGGTACCATTTATTTCAAACAACTAAAATAGTTAAATACAAAGTTTCATGTTTAGTTTGATCAAAAGTTAAGGATTTTTCAACACTAACTGAACTATTTCCGTTTAAACTAATTTCGTTTCTACAGGAATAATTTTCTTATTAGGTCAGTTTAGTAAGATCTTTAATGAACAAAAATCTATGTCCTGACAAGTCTTGTCTTGGTGCTTTTTGAACAAAACAGCCAAAAACATACACTGCAAGGTACTAGAGGTACAACTTTTCTGTCGTGGAGTGAAAATTCTTCTTACTATTTTTTTGGGAGAGTGAAATTTATATTCGAGGGATTAAATGCACAAAAGCAAAGATGCTCATAATAGTGATCAACTCTATGAAAAAAAAAAAAAAATAGGAACTGGAAAGCGGCACAAAATGAAGACACTTGTGCAATTTTCATTTTACCATTGGAAATGTTTGATTTTTTTTTTTTTTTGAAAATTTAACAAAATTTTCAAATGAAAAATAAAAAAAATAAAAACATTTTTTTAATTTCCCAGTTGCTTAAGTGTTACATTTTATATTAAGCGAGAAATAATGCTTGACTACATCTTTGAAGTATGTTTCCTGTTCACTAAGTGTGCGTTACGCTAGTAGAGGGCTTAAAATACAGGGTGTCCACTCCTATCGTGGACCAATAGCTAATTTCTAAACCGTTAGAGATACGCATATAGTTCATTTAGGAAAAAATCTCCAAATTACGAAAGGAATTTTGGGTCTATTCAATGTTTTTCAAAAAATCAAATTTTGAAAGAGTTACGAAATTTAAATTTTTATACAGCCCCCCAGTCCTATCAATTATATTTAGTAAAACATTCTTGACACTGTAACGTTTAAAACTAAAAAAAAATCACTGTTCTACCTTAAAAATTGACCGAGTTATGACGTTTTGAAAAATCAAGATTTTGAAGGATTTCGCATACGGTCCCTCTAGTGATCTCTCGATGACGTCATAAAATAATGCAAAATCTTCATCTTTCAAAACGTCATAACTCGGTCAATTTTTGTGGTAGAAGAGTGATTTTTTTTTAGTTTTAAACGTTACAGTGTCAAGAATGTTTTACTAAATATGATTGATAGGACTGGGGGGCTGTATAAAAATTTAAATTTCGTAACTCTTTCAAAATTTGATTTTTTGAAAAACATTGAATAGACCCAAAATTCCTTTCGTAATTTGGAGATTTTTTCCTAAATGAACTATATGCGTATCTCTAACGGTTTAGAAATTAGCTATTGGTCCACGATAGGAGTGGACACCCTGTATATCTACAATATACAAGACAATAATATAGCACAAATATATTTCTAACTTAAATCGACAAATATTATACTGATAAACAAAAATACAAATACAAATTTTAAGTACCTTTTTTAATGTAAGGTTGTGGTCGGTCAACTTTAGTTGCAGTCAAATGCTTCATATTATTTTTATAAAATAAATTTAGTTTTACGAATAATGTCAGGCAATAAATAATCTATTACTGTGCTAAGTATGTTTCACGTTACTTTCCTCATTCATTATAATTATTATTATTACTATTGTTAATTGTTGAGCGAGTGAATGTTTAGTCGAAAACTAAAAACTAGTTAAATGCTACGATGGATTGTATTAAACTGTACGTATTTACAAATTATAATCACATTAAATGAAAAGAAACCTGCTTGAATAAGAACTATACTTGTAAGCGCTTGCCGAGTTAAGAATGTCTTTTATGTTTCCTATGCGCTGTTTTCTGCTGACGGAAAATTTGCATATTAAAGCAGATAATTATCATTAATATAGCCAATTACATCTTTTTATCATTCATTTCTTTACTGTAAAAATTGATATTCTTTGTTCATACTAAGAGGATTTGATTTTAATTATAATTAATAACAAGAAGTTCTGTCAAGAACTAAACGAGCCTACTTTCCCGTACATCGACATCGGCATTCTAGCATCTGATCATTATTCTCTTGATTATCTAAGACTAAAAATTATGTCAAACATACCTTTTTAGCACTTGAAGCTGATTTCTAAAAGCAAAATATACCCCTCTCATCAGATGAAATAGACACATAAAAAGTAAATAAATGAATAAATAAAGTTTTGTCGCACCTTTTAAAGAATGTAACTGTTACAGTTCTTCTGTAGAAAAATTCCTCAATTGTTTTCAAAAAAAATTAAAAGTACAAAGTACATCAAAACACATTTTATCAAAGAAAGAAAAAAAAAAGAAAAAAAAAACTCGTCCGTTAATAAAATGTCTCGAATTTCACTTTTAATCCGTTGCCAGTTGTTAAATATAAATAAAGAATAAAATGCCCTCGTGAATGAAACATTTTGTTACAAAAAAAATCGTCTGCCAAAAATAATAATAATAATAATAATAAATTCAATAAAACAAATGAATAAATAAACAAAAAATCGTCTGCACAGCCAGTCATTTTTTTTTTTCGGACTGTTTACTCAAAAGTTATTAGGGGTGACAGCTTGCTTGAGCGGTTCAATGTTGAACGAAAAATTGTTCAAATCGGAAATGTAAATACGGGAATGAAGTATCCTTGAAAAGTTCTTTCCAACAAAAAAAAGTTTGTTCAAATCGGACTGTTCATTAAAAAGTTAGTATCGCGGGACCGGTTGTTTGAACGGCTCAAATTTGAACCAAAAATTGTTCAAATCAAAAAATCAAATATAGGAATGAGCTGTACTCGCCGAGATCTTTCCAACAAAAAAAAGTTCGTCCAAATCGGAATGTTCATTCAAAAGTTATTAGGGGGGGACAGACAGACCGACAGACCGACCGACAGACCGACCGACAGACCGACCGACAGACCGACACACAAATTCCCCATCTCAATACCCTACTTTCAAATTTTTAATTTTTCGATATTCATTTTACCTCTTTATTTTTTTAACTTGGCGATATTTTTTGGACTTGGCGATATTTTTTTTAACTTGGCGATATTTTTTGGACTTGGCGATATTTTTTAGATGCATTAAGCTACTTTTAATACTTTTTTCGTCTTTCTTTTATTTTTAACGGGAAAGTAGGCTAAAAAAGTATTCATGTTTCAAAAACTTTACGTTCAAAATATTTCTTTGAAGTAGAATATCAAAGGTATTAACCCTGATCAGTATCATGAGTTTGATATTAATCCTTTGCAGAGAAATGAGTAAAAGCTTCCTAAATCAGCGATAAAACTCCGTTTTTAAGAATTTTTTAAAGTTTGTATTACTTCTTCTCCCTGATTTTTTTTCGTGAAAAAAATATTTATAGCATTTGCTTCCTTTATTTTATTTTGTACTTATATGTTTTATTTACTTCTTTTTCTTTTGCTTTAATTCAAGAAGAGCAAATCAGTTTTTCAGACGACAAAGTAAAATGGAATTAAACTAGTAGTTTTAATGCAATAAACTGCATCATTTGATGCTATAATAAACGTATTAAGCCCCTACTAATAAGAAGATAAAACGTTCGTAGCCTACTTTCTACGCGTTGAGTAAATCAGCTAATAATCAATAAATTTCCTAAAAAATGAAATGGTCAACGTAAATTTTTAAAATTGCTCCGAATATTTGTTAAATAAATGGAGCTGAAAGAAATAAGGAGACGACGTATTTCAGTCCAAATCTCTTTGATATTTTTGTAGTGTATGTAGTGTAATTTTTAAAAGCAGTTGATGCCATTTCCTGAAAATGTTGATTAGTAAATTGTAAATGTGTCAAATAAATCAACTCTTTTTATCTTTAACAAATTATTTTTATCTCAGTGAATGAATAAACTATATATTCTTAGTTCCTTAAAATTCAAATCAAATTTCTCGTTATGAATAATTTCGCTATAAGTTCCAATGTAATGTGTTAGATATTTCAGGATCATTCATTACTTGCCAAGCAAAATTCAATTCATGCGCGGAAACAAATAATTTGATAGGCACAGAATAAGCGCAATAGATTTCTAAATGCATCAAATTTTCAGGGGAGAATGTGATTTATAGAAACACGTTTAAATCATGCACGTTCCTTGAATGTAAAGATTCGTGCTTTATTGCGTAACGCGGTCTTTGTTTACAAACAATAATCGGATTTTAGAGCATTTATGGAAGAAATACAATACGATCTTCACCAAAGTTTACCTAAAACCACAGATTTGTTTTCGTGTTCCTGATATATTCATGTAAAACAAATGAGATTTATGTATGTCAGAAGAGAGTTTTCGATTTTGGACTGTGGTTTTGGAAGTATAAAGTATTTTGTCTTCCTCGATGGTAACATTAAATAAAAAATGAGACCAATATATATCTTTCTTTCTTTCTTTTTTTTTTTTTTTTGATAACTTCGATCCGTTTGCTGAGATCATATTTGCAGAAATGTTATTTCAGTGAGAAGACACTCTTGCTTTCGTAAATACGTTAGTTATTTTTTCTTTTCATCACCTCGCATAATCCTATTTCTGAAGTTCAGCAAGCTTAAAATAGGACACAATTCAGCGAAGAAAAATATAATATCAAGCAGCTTTCTGGCAAATTTCCAATTTGCAGGAAGACTTTTCAGCTTCTTGTTCTCTCTCCTTTTATGTTTTCCCTTTTAATAAATGAAAATGAAAGCATTCATATTTGTTAAAAAGAGCGGAAAAAAATAGCCGGATTATACCGAATTCTATTTTTTTTTTTCTTAAACATTTTTATTTCTTCTAAAATATCGTTTTACAAACCATCTCTTCAGTCATTTACTTAATACAAGATATTGCATGGAGGATAAAATGTATTTGACAGAAATATCAGGAATTGCCGTGGAGTCATTATTATCATTCTCTGATTCAAAGTTCGTAAAACGTTTCTTATTATTGTTTTGAAAAGGATTATAGCGTTGAATAACATTCATTTCTCTCATAAAGATACATTTTAAAAAGAATCAGAAATGTTTCAAATCCACTGAAATTAAAAACGGAATTTAAAAACATCAAAGCACACGAGAAAACATTTATCTTAATTGCATTAAAATAATTACAACACTTTATGTATATTGCAAAAAAAAACTGTTGTTTTTACAGTATAATATTGGTAGCCGAGGTTCCAGTTTAAAACTGTGAAATACACAGTAATAAACTGCAAAATTGCTGATTGTACAGCAATATACTGTGATATTGCTAATTGTACAGCAATAAACTGTGATGTTTCTAATTTTACAGCAATAAACCGGGAAATTGCTACTTTTAGTTCATTACTGTTCATTTTTCAGTTTTAGACTGAAACCTCTGCTGCCAGTATTATACTGCAAAAACAACATTTACTTTTTGTAGTGTAGTGAAATGTTTTCTGATAATTTAACTAGATAAGTAGTGCGAACAATAAATGGCTGGTATAGTTTTTCTCCATTGTGGGTATATATATGCTAGAGTAAGTATTTCTTTATCCGTATGGTAGAAACAGGGTTTGAATATAAGGAGAAAGACATGATAAAAGCAGGGAGAATCTGCAATTCACCTCTTTCGCCCCACATCAGGAAGAAATGATACTACGCGTTAACTAAATTTGTGCGCCTTACTGATCGCTTATCCAGAAAAAGCCTACGCCAAAGAGTGGTAGTTTAAAATACTTTTATACGTACAGCCGAAAAGAAAACCGGCTGCTGTGCTCTATCTCTAATCTTACTCTGTATTTTGCTTAGATATAACTAAAATTCCTACGGAAAACATTTCATTTGTTATGTAACGAAAGAGGAAAGAATTAAAATGCTGCACAGAAAATAGCTATGAGTTTTCTGTCAATATGAGAAGTTCTGCTTTTTCTCTACATGCAGAAACGGGCTCATAGTAAATATGACTTATTTTCTTCAATCCATACTTTTTTTTCCTGTCTTTTTTTTCTTTGTTTAACATTTAGGGCGGACACGTTGATAACAATCCCCTAGCATTTTCTACCTGGCTACACTCCTTAACAACCATCCATTCAACAAGTTAAATCTAATTGAATATACTAACCGCCTCGTGTGAAAGATCCCCTTTTTGTGGTGTAAATTTCCATGTCTCTTGTCCTTTCTTTAGTCCTTCCCTAGTTCTATTTAATAGCGGTGACCGATAATAATTTTTTTCCGTTTTTAATTCCATTTTTAATGGTTGACCATTTTGCAATGGGAAATTTCTAAGTTCACCAGTTTTTATGTTATGGCAATGCTCCAGTGGACATATTTATGCAGTATTTCCCTTATTTTAGAAGCAACTGTTCCTGTTCTAATAGTGGTTTTTAAGGACATGTATCTTTATTTAGCAATGATGTTTATTGGTTGTTCTTGAACAAAATAGTGTTCAGCGGGCACTTAATATGTTCATAGGATTATCTTTTTCTTTCAGTCACCATATCCAATTAAACTCTCAACAAGTAAGGAACTATGCATAATTGGTAGGATGGAAAAAAGAAAAATAAAAACTGCATCTTTTTTTTTAAATAAATTTTCAAGCATTTTTGGCATGATTTATAAACTACTGTTATTTTACAAATTGATCTTAGAGAGACAACGGACTTAATTCTAATGAAGATTTTTATCAACTGGTTTTCATTCCGTTAGAGATTCTTTAAGAACAGTTCTTTTTCTGACGGGAGTAGGGGGCGGGGGTCAACTAATTTTGACATTTTTTGGAGAGAACATTAGACATGTTTTACGCAATATTTGAGATTATCAATTCAACCATGTGTACAACCAGTGTTATAGCTATTGTAAACTAATTACCTTACAGTGTTATTGAAATTTTCAATAAGGCTCACATTTTCAATTTTCGTAATTAATATCTGCTTTAATGTGTTGATTTACTCAACATGTTATAAATCCCTTTATGTCTTTTTTCTCACTATGGTAGAAATGAAAGCTACATGAGAGTAGGAGATTTCTCACTGTGCAAGCATTTATTTAAATATTTTATATCATTTGACTAAATTAATGCAAATAGACAGGTTGTTTCTCAGTTGGGCAAATATGCGTCATGAAAGATTTAAATAATTTCGAAATAAATGGAAAAACCTGATCAACAAACACATTTTTGGAGTTAACAAGTATATGCTAATGGAGTTATAAAAATAAACATGAGTATTTGCGAGATATTACCAGCTGCAAATTGGAAAGCAAAGTTTTCTGTTAAAACGTAGAGTAACGCATGACACTTTTAATAGAATCCCATATTGAATCATAGACTTGAAATAACTTTTAAAAAAATTAATGTTAACTTCACCTTTACTTTGTAAGACATTTATTTTAAAGTCTACGATATGTATCAAAATATTGAATATCATCAGCATGTGATGTTCTAAAAGCTAGTAACTTATTAAAATGTAATTAAACCTAATGATATATTCCTTTTTGAAATATCCCTTTTCAAATAGCGAAACAAAAATCCATAAGACTACCAAACCGAAGTTTTAGCTAAAAAAATATTTCTCCAAATGTCACAGTTGCATGAGGGAAAACAAAAGTTAGCGCGTAATATTGTTAGTAACCTGCGCTATCGATTACTTGTTCGTAGTAATCGAAGCATAAATAAGTAGGAGTTATTTCATCTTTTCCACTAACTATGTATAACAAAACGCATTGATGACAGATACGGACAAAACACTTATCTCCCGCGGAGCTGTTTTATGAAGCGTGCTTTTATGGAACATTTATTCCTGTGTCTCATTTCCTTAGATACTGCTGGGGCGAACGCTGGGTGACTAATTTTCGCGCCCCAACTCGCACTGACAAACGATGATTTAATTAAAACTTTCCTACTTGAACAAATGCTGCTAGGCAATAACTCACGAAGATGTATGGAAATTAAAAGCATTCCCATCAAGCATTTGAGTAGCTCGCGTAACGTTTATCTAAGAGGCAAAGTGCTTTCATACTTTTTTTTGCGGTAATAAATAAACATAAAATTTGGCTGTAACTGATCTTTCAATATTCAAGAATTACCAAATTCGTTTGCAATGTGAATAAAGGCATTCATAGATGCAAATTAAAATCTCATATTTGGAGAAAAACAACAGTATATACAGCGTCGTTATACATGGAAAGTAAAGTACCTTGGACAAAGATACCACTAACGACTTGGACATAAGTAATAAATTGAACAGTTTAGTAATTTTGCATCCATGAAATGTGCAAACCCCACCATATACACATCTTTCCAAGGTGGTCCCTTCAAGAAAAAAGAAATATGCAACGAATGTGCTAGAAACTAACTTTCGTTGCATCTTTATTATATTATTTTTTGATATCATACACTGTTCTGCTGTCAATTTAAAAAAGAATCAGAACAAGTGAGTCAAGGACAGAGTTGGCTGGAAAAAGTTTTTCCTCTTAAATTCCTCGTAATTGTTTTTCTCTTAATATAGCACTATAGAATTATTTTTTTTAAAACAAAAAACGGTTGTCCGATAATGTTTTTCACATTGTACGCGTGATTTCAATTCAATGCCACCTTTGGAACACTATGCTTCAAAGGCGGATACTTGTTTCATCTCTTAAATTGTATTATTAATATCATTAAATTTTACTTTAAAAGAAACTGCACTTGAGAGTTGTGGGGATATTTTGATAATTGGGAATTGGGCGCGATTGTCAAATTTCTCGATATAGTTCTTTTATACACTGCGATGCAAAAGTTTAGACAAAATGCAAATATGTGAATAAAAAGAAAACTATTCAACGAAATGCTTTCAAATTTCTACTGCAGGTACACAATATGGTCCCAAATACGTAGCTGGAGTTCTTATAACTATAACTGGAATCAAATTTTGGATATTACAAAATACATTTTTTTACATTGTTGCAAAAGTTTAGACAATAGTCAGATTTTATGCAAATATCCCTTGAAATGTGATTGGTGGAGGAAATGCGGGACTTCATTATTCATTTATAAAAAGCACAGATTGCTGAATAAATAATCAAAATCTCAAAAGCTCTTTAGTTCTCGTGTAAAGAAGATGAGAAAGTTTGGAAGCCGAAATTTGAAAATGAACCTACTTTATTAATTTTTCGTCTTTTAAATCGGCTCTATTATGGTAGTACATTATTTTTTCCTTTGTGGAGAGAAAATTCAGACATGTGTATCGATCAAAAAGTCCAAGAAAAATTATATTTCTTAAGGATGAAGGAAATTGAAAAAAACGGCTCAGACTGACGATTCGCCCCTTAATCCTACAAAACTTCAACTTGGGTCAAAAACAGCACGTGACAGCATAAGTAGATGAACAACTGAATCGGAATGCATAAAAAAAACAAAGAATTGTGCCTGAGCCTTTTCGGACAGAATGTCCCAAATAAGCCAGATTTTAATGTGAAAAGCGGCATATGTATCATCGTGACTAAAAAATGAATGGTACTTTCTTTGATAAAGATTATTAAAATTGGGATGGCCTAGATAGATTATAATTCTTTTCGTGGGACTTGAGAAATATCCAATGATCATATGCTGTGCTGCTTTTAAAAATAAAATCTGGCTTATTTGGGACACTCTGTCCGAAAAGACTCAAGCTCAATTCTTTGTTTTGCATTCCGATTCAGTTTTTCATCTACTTATGCTATCACGTGCTATTTTTGACCCAAGTTGAAGTTTTGTAGGATTAAGGGGCTAATCGTCAGTGTGAGCCGTTTTTTCAATTACTTCATCCTTATGAAATATAATTTTTCTTGGACTTTTTGATCGATACGCATGTCTGAATTTGCTCTCCACAAAGGAAAAAACAATATACTACCATACTAGAGCCAATTTAAAAGACAAAAAATTAATAAAGTAGGTTCATTTTCAAATTTTGGCTTCCAAACTTTCTCATCTTCTTTACACGAGAACTAAAGAGCTTTTGAGATTTTGATTATTTATTCAGCAATCTCTGCACTTTATAAATGAATAATAAAGACCCGCATTTCCTCCATCAATCACATTTCAAGGGATATTTGCATGAAATCTGACTATTGTCTAAAATTTTGCAACAATGTAAAAAAATATCTTTTGTAACACCCAAAATTTGATTCCAGTTATAGTTATAAGAACTCCAGACACGTATTTGGGACCATATTGTATACCTGTAGTAGAAATTTGAAAGCATTTCGTTGAAAAGTTTTCTTTTTATTCACATATTTGCACTTTGTCTAAACTTTTGCATCGCAGTGTATTAACCCTTTGTTTATGTGTGCGAAAGAAAAAAAAAATCTGAATCATGCATTGGTCATAAAAATTTGACTCCAATAAAGAGAGATCACTAGATTGCGAATAATTGAAATCATCCCAAGTTGTGTTACGGATAAGTGTAAAATTCAACATCGAAAAATAAATAAATAAAAATCACTTTTCAAACCTATCCGGAAATTTATGAATAATCGTCAAAACTTAACTACAGCAATCTTAGGCTCACTTACCTTCTATCATAACGAGTTTAATTCGTTATTTAAGTTCTTTCTTTGTTTCACGGAACAATGAATTTAGCATTTTGTTCATGCTTACAAAAAACTACTACACATGTTTTTATTATTTGGCTTACATTGTTCAATGTATTAAAGAAAACAATGGAGCACAAAACGTTTAAACAATTGTGTTCGCTTCCTTTACTATATCATATTTCACGGAACTGTTTTGTATTTTTCTCTTGTGTTTGAAGTAAATATTTCTTATCATTTAAAATAGGATAAGCGTATAAATCTCGTGGAACAGCCGAAGCAATAATGGACGCTTTAGTCAAACTGTCAACCTTCATTAACAGTAGTTCTCTTGTATGAATGCAGAGTAAAACTTTGTCCTCGATTTATAAATGACATGTGTCTAAATAAATTGTAGAATAGCAAGAGACTAGCAAACAGCGATTGAGTCTAAAATATGCAACGTCTCTAGATTAAAATAGAAACCCTGAATTGTTGTTTTAGGGCGCAGTAAATTTACAACATATCCCCTATTAATGCAAGAAACAAAAGATAATCTCAATATTCATCCTGAATAAGAATTATTTATTACATTCAACTGTAACTACAATATAAGAGAAAAAATCCAGAAGATTATTTTCGTGCAAACAGAATTGTTAACAGAATGTTTAAGATTCAGATTAAGTTATTATCTTTTTATAAAATAAGAGCAAAAAACAAGAAGTATCTGTTCCAATTTGCTATGAAAATACTGGTGGTCAAAGGATTGAATTCACACACGGAAAAGAAAAAAAAACAGTAATGTCATTTTCGCTTTGACCACTTAGATGAAAACTCAAATATATTAGTGTTGCTCGATGTGGCAATTAACATTGTGTGGGCAAAATTCTACCATTGAAAAAGTTATAAAGTTGGTTTAATTCATTTTTATGTTTTCACAAGTATAAAAAAAGAAACAGCTTCATTGTTTTCCATTGGCTACTCGCATAAAGTAATATAAAAGTGTGATGCCATTTTTGACCACTTAAAAATCGACCACCTGTCTTAAAATATAATTTGAACATCCGGAAAAAATGACATTGAATTTTATTCATAAGCTTAGCGGTGTATTTATGTTCTTAAAAAAAGCCTTATTTACTTTTTTTTTTTCAAAATTAAAAACAAGTCCTGCAACTTAAAAATAGTTTTAAAAAATTCATTTTTTTCAAATAAAAGGATCTTATAAGAAGTTTTGGCTCATAAACGAAAGGAAGTTGATTGAAAAGGTGTCTCAAATCTAACAAAGAGTTCTTAACTCCAAAATAAATATATTTAGGTCTGGATTTGCTGTTTTTGTTATCTTGGGTTTCGAAAACTTTTGTTGCATTTGAGGTACCCTGCGCCTTTTTACTCGTCACCATCATCTTCAAATAACATTGCGATTGAGTTACTTTTCTATGCAACGTGAAAGAGTACAAAAGAAAAATATCATCTTCAAATAACATTGCGATTGAGTTACTTTTCTATGCAACGTGAAAGAGTACAAAAGAAAAATGTGGTTCTTCTTCTATACTTAGTTTCCTTCTTGTTCATGTCAATTTCGCTTTATGTTATTCCAGGTTTTTTTCCCCTTCTCTCTTTTTTTTCCATCACTTGCAACTTATTACACTTGCAATACTATTTTTACGTTGACATTCTTCAGTCTTCATTGGAAACCTTTTTTAAGGTTTTTTCTTTAAGAAAAAATAAACTTTTACCGGTTTAACACCGTCACTCCAACAGTTGTTTCTTTGTCAATACGGTAGACCTATGTAATTACTAACACGCAAATTTTCAATCAAGATTCTACCCTTTTTAAGTAGTATCTTTGAGAAGCGGCAATTGTTTTAATAATCCGGCCACCTTGTCTAGTGGTCAGAGTAGTCTGCCATGGATGGTGTGGCCCCGGGTTCGAGTCCCGGCCTGGGCATGGATGTGCTTTCTCTCTCCTGTCCTTGTCCTTTCTTTGTGTGAATGTGCTGTTGTGTGAAAGGTTGCCTACCCTATAAACGGGTACCTATGGCATGCGTGTACTGTGGAAGTCGGACTTCACACCAAATAACGGTACAGTTGGAAAAGTGAAGCAGCGCACCCCAAATTGCCAGCCTGGCTGGCACACGACAAAAAAAAAAAAATGTTTTAATCTTATAGTCATAAATTCAAAGTGAGGTCTAATATTACATATTGTGATCAAACATCTCAAAACTTTGAGAAACGACCTGAAAACTGCTTTCACCTTTAAAAGAAATAATTACAGTACACTCTTGATTTTCCTCGGAATCACGTGGCACGGGTATCGTGGATAACGAGAATCACAGATAAACCGAAGAAATCATAAAATAAGGTTTAAAGAAGATAAAAAATGTCTTTTGCCTACAAACAATTTCATTACACTTAAAACGTAATATGTACAAACGGTGACAATAGATACCCAAGTAGCATCAACTCATCGGATTTTGCTCGGCCGATCAACTAACTCCTCGTAAACTGATCCCGTAACGCACGACGACATCGTTCCGATCAGTATCCGAGCACGGTTTTCGATGAGCTACTTTTCATCGGAAAGCGATATCTTTCGGATCAACTTTCCCGATGAAAATAAGATGAGCAAAATTCCATCGGAAAATGATATCCTTCCGATCAACTTTCCCGATGAAAATAAGATGAGCAAAATTCCATCGGAAAATGATATCCTTCCGATCAAATTTCCCGATGAAAATTAACCGAGCTATGTGTTATTGGAAAACTATATACTTCCAATCAAATTTCCCGATGAAAATATGCCAAGCTACAGATTTCATCGGAAAGAGGTAGTAAAGATCAAATTTTCTGATGAAAATTTTCCCAATCTCAAATTTTTGTTAAATATGCAGTGTCGGTCTCATTATTCGTAGACTTGGTAGCGTGGTGGTAGAGCGTTGGCTTTCCGCGCCGATAACTCGGGTTCGATGCTGGAGTTGGCCAGTCGCAAATGGTTGGGGGAAATAAAAAAGAGGTTCCAAAATTCACTGCCACGGAACTAAACTGCGCTCTTTTTTCTTTTTTTCTCTTTTTTCTTTAAATTGATCCAACTCTCATCGTATTTTGATCCAAAATTTATCGCCACGGAACTACACTGCTCGTATATTGATCCAACTCTCATCGTATTTTCATCCAAAATTGATCCTAAATTCATCGGCACGGGACTGCACTGCTCGTAAATTGCTCCAAATCTCACCGTAAACTCATCGGATTTTGCTGCTCGGATTCTGATTGGCCGATGAGACATATTGGAGCAATTCCCGATGAAAACTCATCGAAATCCGATCACCGGCCGATGAGAATTTCATCGGGTTTCGATGAATGGCCGATCATCGGCCGATGAGATTATGCTGCTAGGGTATAGTATTAAAAAAAAATTTGTATTTGAGGTTTTAAAGCATATAAAATCTAAAAATAAGTGGTACTTACAATAAAGCCCAAGTAGAATAATTTATTGGATAAAGTACACCGCACCCTTGGGTAAGAAATGCTTCCAAAAAAACAAAATTTAAATTCGAGGTTTTTCAAAAAATCAGTTAATTGTGTTTCTTTCTTTCGTGAGACCCGCGCGGATAATCCGAATGTAGCAAGTGTAATAAGTGTTTCGTTAATCTAAAACAGCTATTACCGTTATAAGCACAAAAATACTATCTGACCTGAGCTCAAAATGAGAAAATTTTATACCCGAATATATTTGATTCGGATGCCACTTTTTCAGAATCTTTAAAATTATATTTCCCTTTTACAAGTCACCATAAAACATTGTTTATAGGTGAAATATGTTATAAAAGACCACTTCGGGACAATAACTGCATTTTTTATTTTGAATAAAAGTGCAGATGCTACTTACATGTTTAGCACAGTAGAGTACCTTCGACTACCATATTTCCTGAGAACAATATACCCTGTTTTGTCCCGCAGTAATATTTTTGTTTTAGCCATGTAGGAGAAAACTGTGTTTTCATTAAGACGGATTTAATATCGTATTAATATTATTGAAATTACAATTTTTTCTGCATAAGAGAATATCTTAACCCTTTATTTTGTCCCAATTGAATTATAACAAAAAGAAAGGAATAAATTTGAATGGTTACACTACACCAAAAATAAAAATATTTCCAGCACTTTCCTTCGTGTGACAAGTAAGATGCATTAAGTAAAATAAATCAGACCGCTCAATGAATCCATTCTTTTGACCTTTGTCAATTTAATCTTTTATTTAAAAAACAGAGTCAAACAACAAAATATCTAACTTGAGGAAAACATTTATATCATCACAATAAATTACATAAAACTTGTTACTGAAAAGACTACATCTAACTATGCAAACATTTCAGTTTTAAAAAAAAATCTTCATCAAAGAAGTGCAAAATAAGGGCAAAAATGCTTTTTAAAACTTTTAAAACTTGTCGCTAAAACGGTTTTTGAAATAAATAAATCGATGTAGTTAATAGATCGATGTAGTGCTACGAAAAATTTTCTTCCCGTTTATTAAAAAAATTTATTATTATCATTTCTTTTTGTTTGTTTGTTTTCTTTTTTTAATAGATAAAGAAATAATAATAAATCCATATAAATAAAACAAAGAATATGTATGGTATGTATATTTATATATATACAGGGTGTCCACTCCTATCGTGAACCAATAGCTAATTTCTAAACCGTTAGAGATACGCATATAGTTCATTTAGGAAAAAATCTCCAAATTACGAAAGGAATTTTGGGTCTATTCAATGTTTTTCAAAAAATCAAATTTTGAAAGAGTTATGAAATTTAAATTTTTATACAGCCCCCCAGTCCTATCAATCATATTTAGTAAAACATTCTTGACACTGTAACGTTTAAAACTAAAAAAAATCACTCTTCTACCACAAAAATTGACCGAGTTATGACGTTTTGAAAAATCAAGATTTTGCATTATTTCATGACGTCATCGAGAGATCACTAAAGGGACCGTATGCGAAATCCTTCAAAATCTTGATTTTTCAAAACGTCATAACTCTGTCAATTTTTATGGTAGAACAGTGATTTTTTTTTTAGTTTTAAATGTTACAGTGTCAAGAATGTTTTATTAAATATGATTGATAGGACTGGGGGGCTGTATAAAAATTTAAATTTCGTAACTCTTTCAAAATTTGATTTTTTGAAAAACATTGAATAGACCCAAAATTCCTTTCGTAATTTGGAGACTTTTTCCTAAATTAACTATATGCGTATCTCTAACGGTTTAGAAATTAGCTATTGGTCCACGATAGGAGTGGACACCCTGTATATATATATATGTGTGTGTGTGTGTGTGTGTGTGTGTGTGTGTGTGTGTGTGCGCGTGTGCCTGCCTGCCTGCCTGCCTGCCTGCCTCATACAAATCTACAATTTACGTCGGATCTAGACGAAATTTGGCAAGGAGATACTTGGGGACCCGGGAAGGAACATAGAGAGGTTTTTGAGCGGGGAAAAAGCACCGATCCGTTGGAATTTTGAAAAAAGGATTTCAAAACGGCTCTTTCTACTTTAAAATGGCTCTATATAGCGAAATATTTATCGGATCATCTCGATATTGGTCTCATTCGAAAGAACTTAAAAAATACTTGTTAGGAAACTTTCTTTTCAAAGGATTTCAAAACCACTAATCGATATCTCCACCCTAAAAAAAGATATGGGCATTTGAAAATTTGGAAATATCCATTTTAAATTGAATTTATAAAAATCGTCTGCACGAGCATGAAAGAAATTAAATAGCGTGAAATAAATTATTGGTAACAAAAAGGTCTTGCCATTTTGTTCTTGAACATAAACAAATAAAATTCTTGCTTTTGCTTTTCCTGTAGCAGGGATTTAAAACTTTTTGGGCGATTGATTCATTTTTCGTACTGCGCAAAATGTCGACTTTAATCTTATTGGAACTTTTATAGACACGCGTTACTTGACATAAATTTTATTCTTAAGGTATACCGGGCAGAGCCGGGCCACGCAGCTAGTAAATAAATAAAGCAATGTGGCTCGGTTATGTTTACTAGGCCGAGAAAACTTTTTATATTAATACTCCTTCTTTATCTTCATTCAGAAATTCGTACGTTGAAGGATAATATGTAACAAAAAGTTTCAAATAGCAAATCAAATTTACAGCATTGCTACAATTTACTAGAGCATCATTGAACCTGCTAGCATAAAAAAAAACAGTAGAAACCAAAAAGTAATCACCATTATTTAGTTTAGTCCACAAGATGGCGCTTCTCAGTTTCGGATCATTAATAAAGGGAAAGGGGGAAAACATATCAAACGCTCTACGCAAGTCATTATGGACATTGTGTTGGCTATAAAAAATACAACAGGGTCGAATTGTTTTCTTTCTATTCCAGCTGCCTAGAAGCCGTGTAAAGATCGAATTTTGGGCATTTTTATCATTCCGTAAATTGTTGAATACAAATTACTGGATAATATCACGAACAGATCTAATTTAATTAAGGAACTTTAATCTAGCAGAAAGTAAGCTAAATATAATTTAGAACGCTGTTTGTTTTTTCCTTATTGAATACCTTAACTGCTTTTAAAGATTTCGTAAAGTATTCACATGATTTTTGAGAGGAAATTTTGTAGAAGTAAGAATAAAAATAATTCATGAGAATTGTCCTGTTATCTTCAGAAAACATTTTTAAGTAGTCCTTGGGAACAGAGACTAAATATAAAATAATTTTTCTTGCGTTTTCTACTTATTTTAAAGCAAATTAAAATGTTAAATTTTACTATTGTTACATACTACTTTTGTGACACTTTTTTTTCATGTTAATTGTTATGAACGTTAAATTGGCCATTGATACTTTGCTGGTACCTGCGTTAGTTTGATAGTTAAATAAAATATAGGTATTGGGGAGAACTTTAGACATTTAATCATTTTGGACAGATTGGTATTTATAATTTGAAGTAATGTACTTTTTTTTTTCTATTTATGGAAGTACTGATTTATTTTTTAAAGTATAAAATAATCTAATCTAATCTAATATTACGGCATATTTCTTGAAAAAAAAGCCTTTTAATTAAGGCTATTTTATTAAAGAAGATTATTTCATGTTGTCACAATTAATTGTAGACGCATAATAACAAACACATTATAGTATGGGTTACGTTGAATTATTTAAAATGAGCACATTGAAATGATTTTTGCTATCCCTCTTACCTTTTTTCCTCATACCTAAAATTTCTTAGTGAAATAGCATTCGTTGTTGGGGTTTGTTGATTTAAATCAACTGATTTAAAAAATATGCAAAGAAAAAGAAATTGTAACAAACAAAAAATAAATTTGAAAATTAAAGAAGAAAATTCATTAAAATACATAATTGTATTTTAAGTGATAATAAATGTTGGATATATATGTTTTAAATATCAAACAACAGATACATCACTCAAGAATTAAATCATTATTGAGATTGATTGCGAGTTTTCTTTCGTTCCAACTAGCTACATTTACTGCTGTGACCCGCCCAACCATTGGGAATGTTGTAACAGTTAGTCGAACGATACATTAGCATTAACATTCGTTATTACCTACATATAACTTTTAAAAAATATTTGATTTTTTTATTTTAGATAGAATTTATATCTAAATATACTTAAATGGTTAGACAAATATCTTTAATGAGCTATGTTAAGGACTGAAAATCGAAAATTGTTCCACCACGCCCCGCTCTACCCTACTTAAATTTGCTTCTTTGAATGGTTAGAACTTAAAGTCGTTGATATTATTCTGTTGGTATAACATCTTTTTTCCATCTGTGGCACTTGGAAGACGATACTTATTTGGAGAACAAAACATGATATTCACAAGCACATATTTTTTTTTGTAATGTGTAATCGTTTAAACGATTTCTCGGTAAACTTACACATTAACTAGTGAAACGTTACAACATTGTACTATTACTATAGTGTAACCTTTCCAAAGCTATGCGTTACGTTGCACCAGTCTCTATCAGTGAAATTACTCCAGAATCTTAAGAGGCAGCAATGCCTCCGATTTTATGGAGCAAGGTCACACCTACACTCTAAAAACAGTACCTCTGATTTCAGAGGTAAAAGTGGAACATTTTTGCCTCTGAAGATAAGAGGCACAATGTGCCTTTGAAAATCAGAGGTAAAAATGTCTTTCTTGTGCCTCTGAATTTTAGAGTTACATTGTACCTCTAAATATCAAAGGTACAGTGTGACTCTTATTTTGCTCATATGTACCTCTTATTTCGCTTATATGTACCTTTTATTTTACCCACATGTACCTTTTATTTTACCCACATGTACCTTTTATTTTACCCACATGTACCTTTTATTTTACCCACATGTACCTTTTATTTTACCCACATGTCCCTCTTATTTTACCCATATGTACCTCTTATTGATGCACTTTTTAGGGGCACAATTGAATCGTGATTCTTACATTAATTACATTACTTCATTGCATTCATTACAAATTTTAATTAGAATATTTTTTACATGGTAATTTTCAAAGTTAATTGGAAAATAGGAATTGAACAAGTTATTTAAAAATGTACAGTATACATTTTAACAACCATTGTTTATTTGAAAATAATAATGGATTCAAATTTTTATGAATTCACTTGTCGTATTAAGTAATAATGCAAAATGTTATATAGAATTATCCAGAAACCTTATTTAATTACATAGCATTATTCTTGGTAATTATATCTGTTTGTATCAACAGGTAACTCCAATAAAAGTAAGCTTTCAATGAAAATATATTTTATTTTAAGAATTTTGTCCTTTGTTACAATTTAAATCTTACATAAAAAAATTTCAAACAAACACACAAAGACGCACAGAATGATTTTAGTTTATCACCAAACATCTGGCCCACCACCTTAGAACAAGAACATGTTATTAAAAACTATATACTTATGCGTTATATTTTACAAGTCTAGTAAATAATCTTGCAATAAGCATAATACTTTATCATGCCATATATGGAAAGTATATTCTTAATGACTTAAAGTGCTGTAAATTTATAGTGATTTCGAACTGTTTATGCATAATGGCAACTTTTTAATTGGAAGCAAACACTTGATGTTTTATAATTCCAGTTTCAAATGTACTGTGGACTCGGATAAAATTTAGTCTTTATGTGCAGGATAATAATCAAACATTGCATTCAATCTTAATAAAAATCGTAAGAAGTTTTTTTATTTACAATTAAACACATTTTGAACTATGGAAAAAAAACAGGCACATAAATTAAAAACATTTTTAATTTTAATACCCATGAAGGAAAAATAAATAAATATATAAATAAAATAATAATTAAAATAGAAAAGCATGACGACAAGATATAGCATGACAAGATATAGCATGACGACTATTGTGTTGGTGGGATGTTTGAGAAGTACTGGATGTGATTGATACCTCAATCCACTAAAAAAATCTACAAGTACTCCATTCTCAACTTCGGTTGTAAAGGGCCTACAAAAATAACTATAATAATCTACGCTTTTCATTAAATTGGAAAGCAATTGTTTTAAAGGTACAAAGTATCCTTTAATAGAGCTTCCATTACTTAGCAGACATTTCTCGGGTTTTATGAACAGCCCTAATTTTGCATACAATTGCTTGCGCAAGTAATTTGACTGTATTGGGTGCAAAGAAACATCAGACCCACAAATCTCCAAAACATTTTCTACTTTTGACACAACAGTGTCAATTAAAGATTGGGATGCCCTGTGCCTACCCTCTAACTCAATGCAGAGTTCTGTCATTAAGTCAATTGGTTGATTGTTATAATATACTACTCCACCAGGATTATTTTGGTCATCTAAAAATTTGTTTGACATATTTTCATGAGTTGCAACAGTTACAATTTTATTACAAATTCTAAAATGCAAACAATAGGATCTTTTATCATAAAATTTTGCATTGCAGTTATTACACTGAAAAGAACACTGATTTTTATGAAACTTCTTCACATGCCAGTTAAAAGTCCTAAAACTAGAAGTCTCAAATGCACATGGATCACATTTATGAGTCTTATTAATAATTTTGCTCACCTCTGAATTTACAGAGAGAGGATATTCATTGCTTGATGCATCACTCAAGTTTGGACTCATTGGATTTGGGGAGAGATCCATCATTTCAGGACTACTTGCAGCAACTGCAAAATAGAAATTTAAAAAAAAATCTTTAAAGCTGAAGACAAATTTATTTGTTGGCAATTGTAAAGCTTCACAGAAGAATTTAAGAAATAATAATGGAAACGGTATAGTTGTTGGCCACTTAGGCAACTTCATATTTGTATCTTTGAATTAAAAATTAATAAAAGCATTATTAATATAATAAGCATATATTAAGCATTAAACTGTGGGGACCCTGATGGTTACCCAGTAACTGTATCTACTGAGCAAAAATGAGCTTATTGTTTGGGGGCAAGTTGAATTACGTGCTTTCGAACGTACTCCACAAACTTATCAGCATTGCAAAAAACAAAACTTGAATGCGAAATTGCAAATTATTTTCAATTTTTGTATTTATTTATTTTGCATGCTTGGTTCTATGTAAAGTTGTTGTTTGACATGAAACAGAGACTTTATATACGTAATTTAATTTTGTTTTTAAGAAATTCTGGGGAATATCCTCCTTTAAAAAGTATTACAGTACTTGGCAGGGTGTCAACGATTTAAATCAAATGATTTAAATCAGTGATTTAAATCGCGATTTAAAGCAATTGATTTCTTTTTAAAAAAATCATTGATTTAAATCATTTTTCAACTTAACCCTAAAAATATTCTTGATTTTTTTTTTTTTTATTTCATCAATTTTGCCTTTTGCGTAGTCAACATAACCTTTCTTCCTCATATTGATTTTTGTCCCTATGGTTTCTTCTCATTTTATCACTTCTATCTATTCATTTTCTCTCTCCTTACTCAATCTTCTTACTCACATTTTTAGTCAGTGAACACTTTTAAATTTGTCATTAAAAAAAAGAAAAAAAGAAACCATGAAATTCGGGATTTTTTTTTCTTTTTTTGAAAAAATATGTTAAAAGGCACTAAAAGATGGTTGTGTATATAAGTCCTAGAAAATTAGGCCTGTTGCTGTAGTAAGGGCTTTATTTGTACTAAATGTAAAAAGAAAACTTAAAATTAATATCATCATTTCTATACAAAAAGAGTAAACTTTATTCCTAAATCACAAAAAAAAAGAGTTCATTTATTTAATTAATTTTTTTATTTAACTCTCTTTTGATTTTTATCTCACAGAGCACTTTTCACTTTAAAGGATAATAATACTATGTTAAAAAATTGCAAGAAACTGCTAACACGTTTTTCAAGGCAAAAATAAATAAATAAAAGAGCATACTAATTAAAAGACATGTAACAAATTCCAGTTTGTTCTATTTCCCCTGTTTTTATGTTTTTCAGTGTGTTACTATGTCATCTATATTACTTTTGATATTTAAATCATATGCATTAGTATTAAAATCGTTTTGCATTGAATGCTATGAAATTTTTTTGGTGACATAATACTTGAAATTTTGTTGTTTTTAAAATTTTTTCCAGTATCAATTTCATGCTTACTAATATTCATAAGTATAACCTAATCAATTACAAAAGTTTTTTAAGTCTTTTTTTAAAAAATAAAAAAAATCGATTTAAATCAAATAAATCTGATTTTTTTATTTTTTCAAAAAAATCATTATTTTTTTTACACCCTGGTATTTGGAATATTTTTTGTGTTGGTTAGTATTGCGAGTTAGGCCAATAACTGTTTATAAAGTTCCAAAATGCATGAGAATTGAAAGGACAGCATATTATGAAAATATTAGCCTTTTTTAAGCCAAAAAAAAGGGGGGGGGAATAATATACACATAACAAAATAAAAATTAGTATATGTTTTGACTTTGCAGTTATTATCCGAATTTCTTCAAATACGACTTAAATTTGAAGTTCGTGAAAACGACGCATAAAATGCGACATTTAGAGCGTTTTTTGCCGAACAAATGTAATTTGCTGGAAATTTTGAATTTCTTTCTAATAAAATATAATCAAAAGACAATATTTGCAGAGAATCTAGTTTTAGAAGAAATAAGTAGAATTTCAGCAGAAATTTTTTCAAACGTAAATGTAATGCGACGCACGTCGCAACTTTGGTATAGTGTTCTGCTTTTGGGATTCTTATATAGTACAAGGACGTAGCCAGTCCAGGGAGTCCGGACCACCACCTTCCTGAAAGACCACTGTTTTTCTAATACTGTTCACATCACTTTATTCTGCAGACTTTCTGCAGTTTTTTACAGTTTTATTTCAAACTGAAGAAATTTTGCAGAAATCTGCAAACTCAATAATTTACTTACTCCTTCAAATAAAATTCAGTTAATTATTTGTAATTAATAACTCTGTCACTTTTAACTAATTATTGTTTAAATTAATCAAAACATATCACAGTTTTAATCAAAATAACTTTAATAAATGTCACTATCAATTATTACTTCTGATTTAGCGTTCATCCAACTTTGGACCACCCCCTTAACAAACTTCTATCTACGTGCCTGCTTAGTAAAAAATATAAGGGCATGGTATCGTTGATTTACATCATTTTTTAAATGGTTAAATAAGAGTTAAAAGAGAAAATTTAATAAAAAAAGTGAAACTTATAAAATTCGAAAAAGATAGTTACATGCAATAAAGAAAACGAAACAAGAAATACATACATGTTTCCTGCCAAGATGCAATGAGCTTTCGCCTTTGGATCTTGTTGAGGTGTGTCAGGTCATCCTCAGAAACAAATTTCAGATCCTCTTGTACTTCGACACCGATATCTTTAACAGCTTCGACCACAGTCCTTGCTTCGGTCGAAGAAATTTGAAGAACTTCGCAAATATTTTGCAATAGCTGGTTGAAGAAATTAGTCGTGCTGGACTCCATTTTCGTTAAGTGAAAGAATTAGTCGTGGAATTCACGCTTTGCGCATGCGTTAGTTTCGGAATGTGCCTCTGAAAGTTCACTGTCCGAAATTAAGAGGCACAACTGCGCGGGATAATTTTTTTGTGCCTCTTAAAAGGCAGAAAACTTTTTTGTACCTTTGATTTTCTGGGTGCCTGTTAGTTTCACAGGCACAAAAGCTATGTGCCTTTTAAACAAAGGAAATGAAAGGTACAATGGGCTTGTGCCTTTCAAATTAGAGATACTGTTTTTAGAGTGTAGTTCTTTATACTGTCTGGAAGATAAAAGGTATATTTACCTTATAGGTAGCAAGAACTTCCTTTTTTTTACAAAACAGGCACGTGCGGTTTAATATCCTTAACACTTATTTTCATACGTTTGTGGTCCAAATTTCGTCTAATATGTAAAAGAATAAAATGCAATTGTAGAAAAAGTACAAGGTATAATATTTCTTCAGATTCCATAACAATTTAGCCCTGCAAGTAACCCTTAGTTGAAGGGCATTAATGGTAATTAGTTCGTTACAGTTACATTTTAATGCTTAATATTCCCATAAACATAGTGAGGTTCTTAAACTAAATGGAACAGTTCACGGATTGAGATTTTTTTTTATAGTTGGGTAAGATATATCAAGAGCTCCAAAGGGGGTAGCATAACAGGGGTAGAACATAAAAAGGCAATGCCTATTTTTTCTAAAGCTATTACAAAAAAAATAATGCTAGTTCCATTAAAATCTCTCAGATATTCATTAAATTAAGATTAATTATTGTATTTAGGAATGTTTTGATTTTCTTAAAATCTGATCTCTATATGAATGTGTTTACAAATGACGCAACATAGTTTTTTTCTAATTTTTAATTCAATCAGTATTCTTCACCTCCTTTTCTAAAGAACATAATCATTGAAACATAATTGGATTAGAAACAGGCAAGATAGAAAATTCCTTACAGAAATCAGTTTCACAGTACCTGCTGAAACATTATCATATAATTAAACGTAACTATTCCTTCCTCAGAACTGGAAAAAAAAAGATCTTCGGTTGAGCGATTACGCACAATATCTATATCCTAATGGTGTGACACAGATAATGGAGTTGAAATCATGTAATTAAATGAGCTCTTCGTTCACAACAAAAAGTCAACGAAGCGGAAATCCTTTACATTAGTGAAGATGGAAGGCGAGAAACTTTTTTTAATGACTTTTTAACATTTTGCTTGGTGGGAAACTTTTTTATATTACGTTTGGAGAAAAGTGATTTTTTAAGAATGTCAAATATTCAGTTTTGGACTTCTTTTATATACGTTTACTTGAAAGGTTTTTAAAAGATAAAATATATGAGAGGTGGCATAGCTTATTGGAAAACAACGGTTAAGGACGAAAGAAAAAGCCAAAAATAAATGAGTTTTATTATTATTTTTTACATAAAAACTTGAAAACAGGCACGTGAGATAAAGTAATGTGTCTGCTGGTTTACATCTTTCTTCTGCTCTCCTTCTTCCCCATTATATTAAAATTAGAGGGACTATTTCAATTCGATTTTTTTTTAAATTTCTGAAAAGCGTTCAGAAAACGCACCTCAATGCCATATTTACCTTTTTGATATGAACAAAGGTTTTTTTTTTTACTTTTTCTGGATTTAAAACTGTTACAAGAGAATAAAACTCAGCATACATCGCGAGGGGAAAAAACTGAATCTTATATCACACCTGAATCAGTAGACGGACTGATTTTGAATAAATATTCACAGAAGGAAATTTTGTCATAAATAATAAAAATATGTTTTTATTTTATTACAATGTTTTTGTTCGTTTTTACTTATTTTTATTTTCCATTTATTTTATTATTTTACTATTTTTCAAAACATTTTTAACGATTTATTTTTTTTAAATTAGCAAATTCACTCGAACCTTGTCATGTAAAAAACCTTATAACATTATTAAAATTAAGTAAATCGAAGAAATTGCATAAATTTAAAACCTATTGTTTGTGTTTGTCTCTAAAAAAACAATGGAAAGTATTTCCGGGGGCTTAACATTTACGAAGGATTCAGTTTGATTGATCAGAGTTCAGTCAACTAAGAAAGCTTTAATATTGACCCAAAAGGAAGAGCTGTAAACGATGGTTGTGATGCACATTCTTACTTTTATTCTAAAATTTTCGTGTTTTGTTTTTATTTTTAAAATAACAACAATTGAAAACTTGACGAAACATGTACATTGTTTTAAAAAATACAGTTTAAAAATAGTAGGTTTCTAAAATAGTTTGACCAACAATGTCAGAGATGTCAATTTAAAGTGTAAGCTCATTAATATACAAACGAAAAGTACGCAATACAGAAAATATTAAAAATTCGATGCTACTAAATGAGAGAGTACTGTTTAGCTTTTTAACAAGAAAACGTCCGCAATTTTGCGCATACGTCAGGTCTCTTCTGATTTTATCCAAATAGAAGGTGGTAAAGGAGATAACGGTGTGAGCTTTTTTTTTTCAATAGAGATTTATTTGTTATACATATTGGCTTGCTTTGATTCCCTTTTTTTTTTAAAATCTTTTTTCCTCATCAGAAATACTGTGGTTGGGAGTTTTCTTAATCAAGCTGTCAACTCTTTTTAAAACAGAATCGTTCAACAATGTTAGTTGCGACATTCAAGAACGGAGTAGTTTTGATAATATTTGTGTTAAAAGCTACAAGCTAACTCAGTAGCGTTTCATTTTAGCTAAAAGAAACTGACATTTAAATCCACACTATAGTAATGGGCGCAGCGAGGAAGATTTCGGTTAAGATTTCCTCCCGTAACTCTTTGTTAAAAGCCAGATTTTCACGACGAAATAGCAAAATACTCTTTTATTTTGCTTCTAAATTGTAGCACGTTTATTGTATTCATTCCTTGAAAATATAGAAAGTACAGTCGACGCTCGTTATAACGACCACACGTTATAAAGACCATCACAATATAACGACCGGTGAGAAAACCCCCAACTGTATCCCAATATACCCTATGTTCTACCTCTTACAGCGTCCACCGGTTATAAAGACCGTTTTCTGTAGGACGGAGGCGTTCGTTATATCGAGTATCGACTGTATTTAATTTAAAATAATTTCAAAATTAGCTTCATCGCTGAAACTTTAACCGTGCTCAAATTCACTTTTTTTGTACCAACTAGATTCGGTATTTGAAAGTTAAACCACTTAAATACTTTCTAATTATTTAAATATCACCATGTTTTAAAAGACCGTTCGGCATTGTGAACTGAAGTATAATATAAAGGCCTTTTCATTTGTCTCGAGTTGCCAGCCTCTTTATATGCGTTATATTTGCGAAGAATTCTTTTACCTACTACATTCTTCCTTTCACTACTAAATATCTTTGTACCGATAAGAACCGCACTTGAGCTTAGATTGAGAGCACTTGAGGCCTGGGCTTTTTTTCCCCCAAGCGAATATGTAAATAATTAATTGCGTCATATCTGTTGAATAATAGTATCTGAAAACGTCAACACGGGATAGATACCCTTGAATGATGCCACAATTTGTTTCAACATTTTAAAACTCCTTCTCCTCTGTGTCACATAGCGTCACACTTATTTCCTCTGTCTATGCTGTCACACACTTTCTTGCTGCCAAAATAACGGTTTAAGAGAAGTCATTTTATTAGAATACAAAGCCGCCTTTCGGGCTGCTATCTTTGTTAGCTATTGAAATTTACCGATCTCTCTTACAGTGTCTATCGAACAAACAAAAACACATTGATCTTCGATGGATCCCAGCGCTCTATGGAATGAAAGGGAATGATAAGGTTGATGTCTTGGCTAAAAAAGGTTCAGCAATTTTACAAACTGCTAAGTATTATACAGGTCCGTCATTTAGGGGGGGAGGGGGGTCATTTGCCCAACCCCCCGACTTTGGAAAATCAATGCATTGGCATATAAGTGGGCGTGGTTTTTGCCACTTTTTGGTAGTTTTACTTGTGTATGCACCATCCCCCCCCTGGAAAAATTCGAAATGACGTACGTCCCTGGTATACCTTTCTTGAAATCAGATAGCCCCAAACTGTGCGGCATCTTGCATGGGACTAATGCCGATGTTCTATCTCAGAACCATATATATAGTTATTTGCATAGGTGTCCAAATATTTATTGGTAGTTAATGTAAGACAGAGAATCTCAAACTTCTTAGGCCACGGAATTTTTAGTTCTTCACGTTCACTTCCAAAAACCCCATTCTGGTTAAGGGCCATTCCTTAGTGACTAATTTAACATTGAGAGCTGATTTTTACTGTTTTTACTTGTAACTTAAAGGATAAAAAATATTTTTTAGTTATGCTGGTGGATTTACAATGTACATGGTACCTATGTATCATTTCTGCTAAGAATTTAAAACAAAATTACTGACAGTAGATATTTTTTCAACCAAAATAGCAGCGTGACTAACGTAACATTTTTACAATCCTGAAAATTAACGCACATGTTGTGAGGCAAAAATTTCTCAAAGTTAAGCAAGTGTTAAAAATTGAATGATATATTTGAGAAATGTGTAAAGTTGGCTTTTAGAAACATAAAACACATTTATTAAAACTCAATTTTTTTAGCCTTAATTGTCACTTTTACTCAAGACGGAGTGTGACTAACGTAACGTGACTAACGTAACCATCCAATAACAAGCAGAAAACAAACTACAAACTATTTATTATAGCTAATCTCGGTGATAATTACAATATTTTTTCAATTTTTTTAACTTCTTGTGTGGAATGATTTTTTATTTATTTATTTATTTATTTATTTATTTATTTATTTGATACTTTTTTCACTTCGGTATTTTTTTTTCCCTTCGGCTGAGGTTGACATTTCTAAGGAATGACCCTTAATGACTAAATGACAAAATGTTAGCGATCTGAAAGTCAAATAATAATCATTCACTACCATAATTACTATCTTCTATATAGAAGAAACTTGAGACAGTGTTCCGTGGAACACTTTTTAAATCACTGCAATAGGAAACAATGGCGGTTGAATAAAATCGGATTGCTCACAAGAAGCCATGTGCAAAATAACTGGTGCATTCGCTAAAACATTGACGTGAAGGATTGCAATATTGCTTGAACGAGCGTCTTGAACATTGTGTTCATATGCCATGCCACTATGTGCAACTCTTTTTCAATAACTGTACTCTTACGCTTAGGCAAAACCAGGTCGTTCATTTGATCGTCGAATTAATTTTCTTACATCTTTTATTCTACACAGTTTGCTATTATTGAAAAGTTAAAACAAAAAAAACATGCAATACAAAAAACGACCTCCTCTACTATTTGTAATCACATTTACAATTTGAAGTTCTCCAAAAGAATTATAGTTTCTTTAGAGCCTAAAGTTTACAAGAAATTGAGAATTATTAAATTTATTTACGGTTATATTTTAACCGCAAATATACTTAGCATTCTGAGACACGAGGAGATTAATCTTAGCAAAAAATCTTGAAATACAACCGACGCGTCTCTTTTGCAATCTGCCCACTCGGAAAAGTAAAGAATGCTAAATTTTTCCCCGAGCGGCTACAATTGCTTTCAGTAATGTGTGTCCCTAACTGTAATGTTTATTCTTCGTTTTTATCTTTCTAACTCTTAGTTCTGCTTTGATTTCGCTTGGTTAGATACTAAACAAATAAACTTTAAAGCTTACATTTTGCTTTGTGGGCCGACACGTTCCCAGCACACAAGAATGTCTGTTCTTTCTTTATCTTAAAAATGTAAACAGGACAGAATAAATGAAAGTATGATTTATTATGAGAGATATGGTTTAAAGTTATTACCTTTTAAAATGAAATGTTTTTAATTAAATATTTCTTGATTCAGTTAAAGTTTTTGATTCGTTTACATGAATAACGTAAAATATTGATAAAAACAAATGAAAAGAAAACAATAAAAAATAATAGAATAAATACATAAAAAAATAGTTATCAATATTTTCGTGAATTAATAAATCATATCTGTACGACTTTGTTTACAAACAAGTATCGCTTTTAACCAAGTAAACAAATAAGTACTGCCTTATTTCTGCCCTAAATTTATATTTTAAAATTATTTAGACTTATTTTTCTCACTAAGAGAAAGCTATAAGAAATACCACAAACTTATAAAGCAAATTTGTGTTTTCTATAGGTTTTGTTCACAAATAGTATTCTTGGAATTTCTTCGATAAATCAGCACAGAAGTTCCTAGACGTATTGCAAGGAATGAATATGGAATACACCCTATAATATGGGAAAACACCCTAATGTTTATTTTCAGAAGCTTTTCCCTTTAAACAAATTTCTCAGAAATAATAAAGTGGACATCTGTTTTAATGGTTAATATGCAAACAAATTTGGCATTTAGACTTGTTTAAGCACTCGGAATTCAAATCAGAAAGAGTCGTGTGTTCGAATCAGAATTTTGAGGTTAGTCCTTATTAATAATATAAATTAGTGCCATTAGCGAATTTTATTTGAATATTTTAAGAACATTAAAATCGATGCCAATGATTCCTTATCTTTTAATTTACCGTACATAACGCCTGAGTAATAACATTTTTAGAAGGACAGATGTAGCGCGTTTTAAAAATCTTGTACTTCATCATTTAAATATGTTCTAACTCAATGAGCTTTTTTTTCCTCATTTTAGGGTATTTAGTTATGTGCCTCGTGTACTAAAATATGGGGGACATAAACTATTATTTTTTACACGATAAACTGGTAAATATTTTCATTAATACATTTTAAATTGCGTTTTCTTTATTGATTAAAAATCAGTAAATAAATAATTAAATGAACTAAGTTCACTTCTCTTGAATTAATTGCAGCACATAGAATACAAGTTTCTGATAATTTCTAAACGTCCACTCTTATATGCTTCCTGCTGCAATTTTTTTTCCTTCAACCCGTGAAGCTTCAATTCAAATGAAAAATTGGGATTAGTTTTTACAGTAGTTATATTTGTTATTTATGTAGTTTATGCTCCCAAAATATTTTCTTTCTGTTTTTGGAGAATTTTAAACTATAAGCTAAAAATTTCTTTAAAAAGGACTAGTTTATTTAACTACTTTTAAATAATTTTGCTTCAAAATATCATCAAAACTTTGCACTATGCTTGTCTCGTTGCCAAATTTTAAAGCTTTTAGTAAACAAAATGTTAGACATTTCCAGGTTTGGTATTTTGCACCACCATTAAAAAGAAGCTTAAGCAAATATCAACCTTGCAGTTAAGAGCATCTCGTTATCTGACAGTTACCTTATTAGTTCAAGTATCAAAAAGATAAATCGCGTTTATTCGAAACTTTAGTCAGTTTTCGGTGTCATAGTTGCAAATTCCTCAAATTCCAGATACTTTTCTTTCGATAGTATATTTATCAATTAGAAGCGTGTTTACCCTTTATCTCACAAATTAAACATCCCTCATTTTCGAGGTGATATCGTCATACTCGGTTGGTTGTAAACTCCAACTGTTAATTGAAACTAGACAAATTATGCAAGGTTTGGCATCGTCCATTTTTGTCCCATACTTTATTATAACTGATTAAGCACACAATCTAATGTGAATTACAAAGTTAAAACCTAAAATTTAAAAAAAAAAGAAAAAACGCGTGTCCGAAAAAAAGCGTTAGTGAGTAGATTACCAGACATGTTTTGATCTACTCATTAAAATACATGCTGTAGAGGTTTTAAAATAGCACATCCTAAGTGAACATATTGTTTCCAGTGAGATTTCAACTCTTCGGAGAACAAGTACAGGTATTTTAATAAATCTTATGTTAAAATTTCCTTCCGTTCCGCTACAACGGCTTTTGACAGATATAGGCGGTTTTTAAACCCGTTTAAGAGGTTAGCTATAAGTTTCGTTCTGTAGGGTAATCAACAACCCCCTCAGATGAAAATGCGTGACCGAAACCATGGGCCCATATTGTCGGGTAACTGCTCCCTGAATAACACATAAATTAAGCATTCTAAAAAAGTACTGTTAAAAGGATTGTTATGAATTAAATGTGTGTACGTGTGTAAGCAAAGTATGTATGTCAATCTCTTAGCCGATATTAACAAGTTTTCTGCCATTCTACAGCTCTGGTGGAATCCCTTTTAACATATTCATTTTCCCCTCCTTGAAAACTAGGATTACGACACATCGTTTTTATCATTTCAAGATCAAAAGGCTAACAGTGACTCTTTCATATCCAGGAAAGTCTCTCTGGAAACAATATATCAACTCAAGAGGAGACTTTTTCGGAACTTGTATATGTGTTTTAACCCTTTCTGGACAACATATTTTTCACCTAAGGAAACAATTTTTTCCTTCAAATCTCAATCAAGGGAGACCATAGGAAGCACACCTACCTATTTTTTAAGAACTTACTGCTACTGGCATGTACAACAGGGTGGGGCGAAAAATAAAAAGTTTTTCAGAGCAACTTCTAATAGTTGCCAAAAGTTGTCTTTGGTGATAGTTAGCTTTTGTGCAAAATTTGAGAAAAATCGGTTAATATCTTCAGGGGGCGCTCGATCGCAAAGTTTTACCATAGCTTTTATCGGGATTTTATGGTTAAAATATGAAAAATAATGCCGTTAGATAATCTCATTGCATTTTTTTTACTCATAAGATGTTTTTATGCATTAAAAGCATATGAAATGACTCCCAAACATTATTTTATATGATATATTTATATTTCAAAAAAATCACTTTTTTTCACGTTTTTGTTCCTTTTTAAATGCTTGAAATAAAAATATATCATATAAAATAATTTTTTGTGAGTTATTCCATATGCTTTGAGTGCATGGATATATCTTATGAGTAAAAAAATGCAATGAGATTAGCTAACGGCATTGTTTTTCATATTTTAACCATAAAATCCCGATAAAAGCAAAGATAAAACTTTGCGATCTCAGCGCCCCCTGAAGATATTAACCGATTTTTCTCAAATTTTGCACAAAAGCTAACTATCACCAAAGACAACTTTTGGCAACTATTAGAAGTTGATCTGAAAAACTTTTTATTTTTTGCCCCACCCTAATGTACAAACGTGCCAAAAACATCACAATGCTCTATTGTGGAATAACTCACTTAGCAACTGAGGCAAAATGGTTCTGGAGGTATGTGCCGAATTTGGCACTCCTAACGTTAAAGGGTTAACTGCTAGATAAATAAATGTCTTGTAATCTACTTACCGACATAACTTTCCAGATAGAACATGTACAGGGTATTCTAAAATTATTTTCCCCTATGAACTAAGCACTAACGATCCATTCGCTAAATTTATTAGAAAAAATTTTAGATATAGTTGTGTGAAGCTATGCGTTCGAGATTGTGATGATTTGAAAAACACAGTTCTAACGGCTATGGGAACAATAAATCAATTCTGAAATTTTCCAAATGTAAAACCCGCTTTATTCTTGCACAAATTATTCAGCCTATTAAAAAACTGCAAATGACCTTAGGACGAACACTGTGTGACATAAAGGCTTGTTGGCATGTTCTGCGATGAATGCTTTTCATACTGTCTCCCTCGTGTTGTCATAAGCCTTTTATAATTTTCTCCTTTGCAAAAGCTTTACGAAAGCAATTTCACTTGGGCCAACGTCACTTGGGGTTTTTCAATAAGCTGATCAATTTACGCAAAAAAAAGTAGGTGTTGCGTTTGAATTTTTTTTTTTTTAATTTGTTCACTGTACCCATAACTGTGAGCACTGCACCATTTTAAACCACCTCAATGTAGAGCGCAAACATTCAAATAACCATATTAAAATCTTGATTCAATTAATTCAGTGAATACACCGAAAGGACTTCGTATATTAGGAAAATAACTTTTGGACCATCCTGTATATTCAGCTCTATCTTATTTTGCTTGATGTAACTTTTACTTTCTTTGCTATATACATACCTATACTTACCTATCTATTTTATTAGTGTACTACCTAGCAATTTCATCAAAGTTTAAATATAAAATTAAAAAACGAAGCCATTTTTACCAGTATGATTTATTTTTTGCCTTATAGCTTAGCATGTAGAGTGTTATATCTTTGCAAAAAAGGGTAATATCTGTAAATTAGGGTTTTTCAGCATTTTGTTTCACAAAAACTGCAGACCCGCATTTAGGGGTTACAAGGAATATCTTTTTGAATCGAAAGAAATGTGAGCTTTAGAATGAAAAGTCATATCCTGAAGCTCACACTTCTGTGCATTGAAAACGCGTGTCTTAGAAACCCAAAACATGTTTTCACAGCAATTTACAATTTTTGTACTAGAAAACGTTGAACAATCTTAATTTACTTTTCTAATACAAAGGTATTTATTCAATTTCATGGTAAGATCTGTAAAATATTTAAATCTATGATGGAGTTTTAAGCAGTTAAACGAACGTATTTACCTGTAAAAGCGGCCATTTTGATGACGTCATCACGGAATGACCTTGACCTCCGATCAAGTGTCTCTCGGCGTTTTTTTGTCCTCCTATGTGAATTTAAGCCCCACATAAAATTTCAGACTGGTATCCGGAAGTGAAATATTTTTGCACTAACTCCACGGACTATTTTATGAAACGTTGAACAATCTTTATTTACTTTTCTAATACAAAAGTATTTATTAAATTTCATAGTAAGATCTGTTCCAATCAAAAGAAAATTTTGTCGAGCATTAAACAACAGCATAGAACAGTATAACTTCTGCAGAATTATCTCATTAAATATTTCAGATGTACTGCCACTATTTTTCAGATAAATTTATTGAACTAATACTTTTTTCTATGTTTTAATAACCCACTTTCAACTTTTAATCTAAACAAAAATGATATTTAACAAATAACTCGTTAAACACCAACGGTCCGAGAATAGGGACATGTACTTTTTTCCTTTTGAAATATTTTAAAGTACATTCACATTTATGCTATATTTCATAAAGACAGGAATAAAATTAAAGTAAAACAGATTTTTGTTGCAGGAATGTTTTCTTGTTTTGTTATAACATACAACTATTAGCATTTAATAGCTATGCATAATTTGGAGGAAATATAAAACTTTTAATTAAAACGATAAAAAACTTTTACATTTATTTTTACAGGTGCCTGGTAATGTATACCCAGAGTGCGAAGTTTGTGCGTAACATGTAAGTTGTTTCAATTATTTTTATGCATTTTCTTTGAACATTTACTTTCGATTTACATTTTAGTGATTATGCCTGACTAGTACATTTCTAAATTGAGAAAAAAAATAACTTTTTTAAAAATTGTTTTAATACCTTTAAATTACCTTCATGTCTTTGATTCATTTTATGCATAGAAAATATCGTCAAGTTAGCCTTCCAAAATTTTGGTTTCCGCACGTAACGCTAAGCAATCTTTCAAATAAAATAGTAAAAATTTTAACAGTATCAAAACAGTAAGTGAATAAAAAACATTAAAAAGTTTTTTTTTTCTCCGGAGCTTACAAACATTACTGCTTTTTTAAAGGGGAGCTGAAAAGTAAAATATTGTGAGATAAAAGCAGTAGAAAATTATTCTTTAAATATTATTACAAAAGGTAATATTGTAGCTTGTTTCTGAAAGTTTGACAACAAAAATAAATAAATAATGATAAAAAAAAGCAAGTATTTGCATTGTGCAAACAAATTTTTGCTTACTTTTGTAAGTAAGTGTGTGTATTTATTTAGTCTAAGATTTTCATATTGCTTCACGTTGTTTGTTCGTAATATCTTTATATATTACCGTTATTTCTATTTGTATGAACTTGTTCTTATACCCAACAATAGAAAATCGAAAAGAAGGAAAAAAAGTCTTGAAACATATTATTCGCCTCTTAATATTGAACAGCTTATGGTGAAATGACATTGCAAATAATACATAATGTAGTAATCATGGAAACATTGTAAAAGCTATTTGTTACATCCCTCATACAAAACTAATAATTATTCATTATTAAAGAGATAATGTTTATCAACGGAGTAACTATTCGGCTCACGTAAGAGTTACACGCACATCTACGATCAAGAGGAGAGCACAAATATTGTTGCACACAGTAGAAGCAGAATATTAATGCACGGTCTTCATTTCTTGTGTGCCGCGGACTACAACCTGTTATTTCTCTGTTTTATCAATAATTGATTGCGTTGATTTGTAAAAAGTAGCATGCTAAAGTGGGTTGCATGAATATTACATAATTTACTAGTTTGCTATAGGGTTTTTTAACAGTTTTTTTTTTTTTTCAATTTTTATCTGCTTAAAACTCTTACTTGAATGGTTTACATACATTTTAGGCTTAAAATAGTTCGCCGTTGCCACATTTATTAAGTTATTTAACGTCCTGTTTATGGGATATTTTGCAGATATGTGAACAAAATACGACCTTACTTGACTTTTCTTTTGCAAAGTAACATTACAGAAGGCATCTGTGATTAATTTTAAGCAAATCATTTTAAAGTAGTTTAATTTTATGAAAAATAAGTTCGCAAAAAAAAAAAAAAAAAAACTTACTTTCTGTAGATTGTTGTTTGACTGATTTGTCTGAAAATAGTTGTCAATAAATAAACTCTGATATCCAAATAGTGACTCTAACTGGTTTTCTCAAGAAGGACTATTTAACTTGTAAAACACAGCTTTACTAAAATGATATACCCATTACAGATTTTTGTACGCAGTAACTTACAAGCGTCCCGTTTTTAGGCTACTGGGCATAAATGGGTTAACACATGTTAGGTCTTTGCAGGTTGTTTTGTGCAAGGATTTGATGCTTTTTATTAAAATGGAACTGTCCTAAAGGAGAGCGTATAACGAATTATTTGTACTTTTTTTCTTACTGTTTATTGTTACTGTTTATTGCTTACGTTTTACTAAGCATTCAAAAACAAACAAAATCTATAAATTCTGAAGAATTTCTTTGAATTCTTAGACATACATGATTCAGGATTTTGATATTGGCATCCTTCCTTCAAAATGATTCCTTTTTTCGTGTCTAAAAGACTTTTATGTCATTATATAACAAGAAGAAACCATAAATGCTTCATTTCAGGTCAACTTTATATTATGGGAATTGAACTGTGTGTGTTTTGTATTTAAACAGCTTTACTTGATTTTGAAATAGTATTCTGCTTTTATGTGCGGTTTGATGGTTTTTTTTTTTCTTCTTTTGAGGATTATTCCATATGAATAAAGCATTTAAGATCTGAAAAGCATTCCCATACGGCATTTAGCACCTGAAAACGCATGTGTGTAAATGCATAAGTTGCTTTTATGTAAATATATCTGCTATTGTTTATTCTTAAAGCTGTAGGAGGATTATGAGTGAATATCTTTTTTCAGGCCCGTCATTTAGGGGGAGGGGGGGTCAATTCCCCCCTCCCCTGGCTTTGAGAAATCAATGTATTTACATATAAGTGGGTGTGGTTTTTGATGTTTTCCGGTGAAATTGCATTGTGTTTGAACCCTTTGCCCCCCCCCCCTGGAAAAACTTGAAATGACGTCCCTGTCTTTTTTATATTTTTAAGCGATTATCATCTAGCATTACCTCTTAAAGTTACAAAGTAAGTTTAAACGTAACTATTTTTGTTGATATATTTGAAATATTTCGTTGGTTTTTAATATTAAAAGAAGAGTTTTTAAGCCTAAATATTCCAAAAAAAATCAAAATAAAGTATAATTTTCTCTGATCTATATTGATATTAATCGTCGTACAATACTTGTTTTACTCATCTGCCATGAAAATTATGAGCACCAGATACAAAGAAATATACATTTAGACTAACTTATTTAATGCTTCAAATATTTTTAGGAAAGAAAAAAAATATTCAAAAATGCTTTTTCACTTTAAATTCTTAAATGTTTTTACTATTTCTCCGAGGCAGAGTTTCATCTAACTAGTAAGCACAAAATATTAAATCAGAAACAAAGAAGTGCGACCTGTGATAGTCAGATGAAATGTATAATGAACATCTGTAACTTCCTTCATAAAAGTTTCAACACCATTTCCTCACTTTGTAAGTACTCATGAGAGCTTTCGCGCGTACACATTTGAAGCAGTGAGAAGCAAAGGGATGTTAGCACCAAAATTGAAAATTTGTAGATAATTGGAACTAATGGTAGAGAGACAACTCTTGTGTTTTGAGGCAAGAGATAGTACTAATAGTACAGCAGATATATGACCGAATTGTGCCTTTAATGATAGAAACATGAAACTTGGCACACGTATAATACACATCAAAAGATTTAATTCTGGATACGCGGCCATCTGAGATTTCGTCTATTGGAGTAATGGCAGCCGACAAACTGCTAAATTTTCGTACTTTTTTCGAATTTTTTCCATGTTGACCATGAAAAAGTACGTTTTTGACAAACATCATGCATTACACATTTAAACTACATTAAATTTGCTACAAGTTGATACCAAAATGGACTAGCTAGCTATAATAGTTTTTGAGATACAGCTTCTCAAAGTTTCACAAATTCTCCAAATTTCACATTTTTTGTTGATTTCCTTGTTGTATCATATATGCAAATGTCTAGATATCCTTAATAACCTGTATTATAGAACAGCAGATATGTGACCAAATTGTGCCTTTAATGATAGAAACATAAAACTTGGCACAAGTGTAATACACATCAAGAGATTTAATTTTGGATACGCGGCCGTCTGAGATTTCGTCTATTGGAGTAATGGCAGCCGTCAAACTGCTAAATTTTCGTACTTTTTTCGAATTTTCCCCATTTTGACCATGAAAGAGCACGTTTTTGACAAATATCATATGATACATATTTAAACTACATTAAATTTGCTACAAGTTGATACCAAAATGGACTTGTTAGCTATAATAGTTTTTGCGATACAGTTGCTCAAAATTGCACATTCTCCAAATTTGGACATTTTTAGTTGATTTCCTTGTTTAATCATATATGCAAATGTCTTTATATCTTCAATAAGCTGTATTGTATAAGTAGTGAAGTAAAAATTTATTGAATTTAACATTTTGAAGAGACTGGGAGATTGAGTAAACGTTTTGAGGGAGGGGGGAGGTTTCTGTTCACAAACAGAGAACTGATATCCAAAAGAGAGAGGATATTGAAATCCAAAGCTTCCTCTGAATATATTTAGAGTTCCTTCAAACCTTTTTAAATCATGTTAAATGACAACTGTTTAAGAGTTATTGTTGTTTGTTGTTTCATGCATAAAGAGTGTGCTCCTCGTAATTATATATATTAGAGTTTAATTACAATTACAGTCGAACCTCGTCAATTCGAACACGCTTAAAATGAATTACGTCTAAGACGAACTGCCGATCCCGGTCCTATTTTAACTACACATACGTTATTTATTGTTTTTTGGATTAAATGAAATGCGCTTAAGACGAATTAATTTTAAAGGTCCATCTATGTTCGTTTTAACGAGGTTCGACTGCAATTTATTTAAATATTCAAGAAATTAATGACTCATTTAAAGAAAAAAAGAAAACACAGTGTCACTCTGATTGCCGACCTCATATTGAAACGAACTTCACTGGTCAAAAAGCCATTTAAATTTAAACATATTTAATTCTTTTCGAGAGGACATGGTAAACGCGGAAAAGGAAATGTAACCTTTACTAGTAAAATTTTATAGTCGTAAAAGCAGAAAAATGAGTTAAAATTGGAACTTATTTTAAGATCCTTATGCTAAAATCAATTAAGTATTTTAATTGTTAACAAATTGCAACTGCCCTAGCAGCATCATCTCATCGGCCGATGATCGGCCATTCATCGAAACCCGATGAAATTCTCATCGGCCGAGGATCCAATATGTCTCATCGGCCGAGCAGAATCCGAGCAGCAAAATCCGATGAGAATCCGATGAGATTTGGAGCAATTTACGAGCAGAACAGTCCCGTGCCGAGGAATTTCATCGGGAAACTTGATCGGAAGGATATCGTTTCAAGATGGAATATAGCTCATCTTATTTTCATCGGGAAAGTTGATCGGAAGGATATCGATTTCGGATGAAAAGTAGCTCATCGAAAACCGTGCTCGGATACTGATCGGAACGATGTCATCGTGCGTTACAGGATCAGTTTACGAGGAGTTTGTTGATCGGCCGAGCAAAATCCGATAAGTTGATGCTACTTGGGTGACAACATATAAATCATTTTCTTTTCTTGCCGGCAAACAATGACATCGGTTTCCAATCTTGTAAATTTAAAGCTTAGCCACATTTGCTAAAAAGCGTTATATTACGAGTTCTTTATGACATGGAAGTTAAAAACAAATTCCATCAAAAGCAGAAAGTTTTTCTCTTTTTTTTTTGGAACTATTCTTTTAAATTTTCAAGTATGCTTTCACTTCAAAAATCGCAAAAAACAATTTAAAAGTTTTTAGTTAATATCTTCGTTAGTTAAGGTTTTCCGAAGACGTGACCTAGATAAGCGCATTCTCGACAGACTCACCTTTCGATTTTTTTTTAATCGGTCCATCCGTTTAAGCGCTAGAGTGCCACAGACACATACACAGATACAAAGGTCAACAGATGCACAGATCGACAGACACGTCAAACTTATAACCCCCTTCCTTGTTTCCCCGGATGTTAAAAACAAAAGAGAAAAAAGACATATTCAGGAGCAGCCCGTCATTACTGAAATATAGGAATCTGGGGTGTAATGTAATGTAATATGCAAAAACTTACATGGTTGAATATCCAGAATTACCACATTATATATTTAATACCTGTATCCAAATTTGTAAGCAACTACTATTCAAGGCACAATTCCATCAATTTGGTCATATATCTGCAGCGCATTTTTGGGCGATAAAAAAAGAACTATGAAACGCTCCTAGCGGTTAAAGTTAAAATTCGTCAAAAAAAAATAATGCAATAGAACTTTAATATAGAAGGGTATTAAATTCCGTGATTTTTTTCGAAACGTACTCTTATTAACATTGTGAATAACGAAACAAAGAAGTACATAATACGTTACTCAGAGGCCGGAATTTCGAACGTCCGCCATTACTGAAATATTCGAAATCTCAGATGGCCGCGTATCCAGAATTACTCGTTAATATATATAGTATGTGCACCCCAAGTTATTTGCTTCTATCATTAAAGGCACAATTCCACTATTTTTTGTCACATATCTGCTGCACTATAATAGCACCGGTAGGAGCTGACAGCATGGTTTAGAAAACACAGTCAATGAAAGCCTACCTATACTACACTGCAAGGTTTCTTGACAAAAACATCGTGACGTCAGCGTGACGTTAGCGTGAGGTTAGCCTATGAAAAACGAGCTACATAAAACGTCACAGCTTACTTGGCGAATTAGAGGAGATCTCTAACTGCTTGTGAGCTCGTATTGGCTCCGCGCGTAGTGACGTTCATTGTCAACATAAGTTGCTGCTGTCTAGTATAGTATGTGATCTTTGAACGCGTTTTACTCAAAACTTGAAAAAAAAACACATTCCATTTTGCTTTCACAGTATTATTTGTCATTGTTTTTCTTCTACATTTCACACCATAGTTTACAGAAATTAAATAAGAGCTACTACTGTGCTAAACACAAAAGTCCTAATTCACTATATTGAAAAATGCTAACCCCATGGAGAACCATTCCTGGTGATTCTTTGTAAATGGTTTTGCGTCATTACAATGCTTTTTGATTGGTAAATGGAAAATATTAAAATAAAATATCGAAAAAAGTGGTATCTGAGTCAAGTATATGGCGGCGTAAAGCTTCAAATAGCAAATTCTCATTTTAAGCTTAGCTGAAGATTACTCTTAATCTTAGCTCTACAGTGTTCTAGAAATACTGCGCAATAGATCTGAGAGCGGCATCATTATATATTTACCGAAAGTTTTATTTCATATCCGTTCAGACTTAAAAAAAGAGAAAGATCCCTCATTTCATAATAAATATTTTAATATCACGAAGAATTAGTATATAATTTCACACAAATGGTAAAACAATTACCCCACCCCCCTCCTACTTGATGATGGTGCAGCCCATCTCTTCACATGCTGTGGAGTCCCTGCCACCCCGAATGAAAGCGCCCATCTCGCTCAAAATGAGATCAAGAAAATATGAAACTACCCGCCTAAAAATGCCGATAGTGCAGTCTTGTGTGTCCCTCTGGTGACATAACTCATTTGTCTACGTTACTAAAATTGCAAAAAAAAAAAAAAAACTTATTTATGCTGCGTCGTATTGGCGTATTCTCTTATTATTCTTATTTAATAAAAAACCGTCTTTAGATAAGCTCTAAATTCTAGTTTCTTTTTCTTTTTTCCTCTGAAACACGTATGCATGTCCTTTAATTAAGTAAAAATCTAGTTAGCATGAGTTTATGTGTTAAATAATTTTACTCTTCATATTGTCAATAACATCTGAAAAAAAAGGACTCGGTTGAAGCATCATAATTTTGGAATATTGAACAGGTATGAACGTATGAAGTTGAACAGAGTTTAGTGCCCTCCAAAACCGTATTCATTTTAATATGCATGAATCTATTTTCGTTATCACTAAATCTCGCAAATGCATTCATCCAGAAACATCTGTCTCCGTTATTCACTCCTCAGCCTTCAAATTTCGAAGCCTCCTTGTTTTGTTATAAATAAATTCACAATATTTCATCTTCCCCTTGATTCCCGAACTAGGAATAGCCGTCTGACTTCCTTGTCCGTTTTGGTCTGGTCTATATGTGACAGTTTTATGAAAAAGCACCGCCAGCTTCCCGGCGTGAATCAACGCAAATAGTATCATTCGTGGAACTCATGGCAAACGAACCGAAACCAAACAAGCCATGATTCGCATGCTGCCGTGGGTTCTGCTGCTTCTACTTGGCACGTGGAGTAAGTGACCTTGAGGACGGGCAGGTGAACTGCGTTGGTTGTGCCGAACGTTCTTATAAAAGGGGACATCCACAAATGATAGAACATTTTGAAGGGGAGGGGGTGAAGTTGTTACAATTTGTGATAAGTGGGGAGGGAGGGGGTCATTTTTGTTTCATTTCTAATAATTTAAAAACAATTTCTCTTATCCACGCGTAGATTTAAAGCCCACCAGAGATTCAAAACTTTTAAAAAAATTATCCAGAAACTTCGTGATTAGGAGTTTTTAATAGCTGTCAAATAGCACTTAGTTTTTAATAGCACTTCACACTTTGTATTTTAAAAGGGAAAAATTTAGCCGCCAGCCCAAAAGTTAACAATGGGCGAGTTTCCAAAATTTCAAAAGTATTTTTTTCTGAAAGAGCATGCTTCAAAACATAGGAATTGACCATTTTTTTTTTATTTTTTGACGCAGTTATATATTTTTATGAATTATTTTAACCGGTGCGCAGATGCTATTCCGAAAAAAAAAAAACATCTGCGCATGACGTCAGTGGTGCACGTAAGGCGAAATCTAATTGGTTGTAGTGAGATGACGAAGGTCGTGACGTCACCGATTCCTGCGAGTGGACAACTCAAGTCAAGCAAAATGGTGTTATTATTGGAAAGAGAGCTGTTGGGTGCACCACTGACGTCACAAAAACCACGCCCCGTTTTCAAGGTAGGGTATTTTAAAAAAAATAATAAAAAAAAAAAAACTGTTGGGAAAATTAAAGTATTTTCCGGGCCCACGGTATATTTTATATCATTCTATCAATTTCAGTAACAAAAAGTAGTACTTTTGACTGAAGGAAACTCCCCCATTGCATTAAAATGTACTGCAAGAAATATTAACTGATGTAAGTTTTCTCATTGACTGCTACTATTTACACCTCTTATAATTATGGAGAACTCGAGCTCCATGTTTTTCCTTTTAATTATACAAACATTTTGAGAGATATTGAAAATTCCTAATCACAAATTTTCCGGACAATTTGTAACAAGTTCAGAATCTCTTTGAAGCTTTAAATCTACGTGTAGCTGAGAGAAATATTTTTTTAATTTTCAGTTCGTTTTAAAAAAATTGATAATTTACAATCTTTAAGATGGCTATTTATCTGTCTCAGATTCTTTTTGCTTGATCTATTATCTAATCTGCCTCAACACACACCCACACACACACACACACCACACACACACACACACACACACACACACACACACACACACACACACACACACACACACACACACACACCACACACCACACACACACACACACACACACACACACACACACACACACACACACACACACACACACACACACACACACACACAAAGACAAGACAAGACAAATGCTTGTTTATCATAAGCCTCTCTTCTATATCGCAACTATAAAACTATTGTTCACCAACAAACACTATCAGCAATTAATTTTCAATTGAAGGTTGACCTACACTTCAGCACAAAATTAGATAAAAACAACTGTAATTCATATTCTAATTACCTTGCTACATTAGAATAAATTTTATATGATACAGAAAAATTAGGAGTTCCTATCGATATTTAATTCTAATTTGTGCAAGCATTTGGTCGTCATCATAACAGAGGGCTTATGCAAAAATGTTGACTAAAATTGGAAAAAGTGGTTAATTAATCAGCTTGATAATATAATATTTCATCGTCATTTGGTCACATACAAAATTCCAAAAGAATCCGATCACAAGAAGTGAGTGAAAAGAGTGAAAGTGAGTTGCAAGATTCTACCCTAATATTCAAACATCAGACAGGTTTAAAAAAAACACGGTAAAAACAACGCGTCATGTGAGAGCGTAGAAGGAAGAGAATAAAATAAAGATAGTAAGATAAAATATAACTTTTTTTTTTTGAGACGCAGGTAAAATGGGGGTCAAATTTGTTAAAAAACGTGACATCGTTTATGAACAGGAAGAATACCACTAAACTATTTTGCTTTCTTCACGTAGCTATTGTCTTTGGTCCTGTGGATAAATTTTGTCACCCTTTTTCAAAATATTTGACCCTCTCGCCCTTGTCACTAAGCCTTTTCACCTTGCCCCCCCCCCCTCATCTTGTCTTAAGTCCCGCTATATAACATAACATTGTTTTTAAAAAAAATATTTTCGTTAAAATGTTTGTGATTGTCATACTTCTTCTTACCCTCCCCCCCCTAATCACAATTTGTCTCAATTTCTCTAACCTCCTGACTCTAAAAAAGTGACAGAGGGCTTATGCAAAAATGTTGACTAAAATTGGAATAAGTGGTTAATTAATCAGCTTGATAATATAATATTTCATCGTCATTTGGTCACATACAAAATTCCAAAAGAATTCGATCACAGGAAGTGAGTGAAAAGAGTGAAAGTGAGTTGCAAGATTCTACCCAAATAGACAAACATCAGACAGGTTTAAAAAAAAACATGGTAAAAACAACGCGCCATGTGAGAGCGTAGAAGGAGGAGAATAAAATAAAGATAGTAAGATAAAGTATAACTTTTTTTTTGAGACGCAGGTAAAATGAGGGTCAAATTTGTTAAAAAACGTGACATCGTTTATGAACAGGAAGAATACCACTAAACTATTTTGCTTTCTTCACGTAGCTATTGTCTTTGGTCCTGTGGATAAATTTTGTCACCCTTTTTTCAAAATATTTGACCCTCTCGCCCTTGTCACTAAGCCTTTTCACCTTGCCCCCCCCCCCCCTCATATTGTCTTAAGTCCCGCTATATAACATAACATTGTTTTAAAAAAAATATTTTATTTAAAATGTTTGTGGTTGTCATACTTCTTCTTACCCTCCCCCCCCCCCCCAATCACAATTGTCTCAATTTCTCTAACCTCCTGACTCTAAAAAAGTGATATAACTTATGAACGAGCTCTTTACATTTTAGCTGTTGAAATCGTCCTAGAAGCTACTATGTATATTAAGCACCAAGCATCACCTAAGAGTGTAAGAGTCACTTATAACAACACCTCACTTATAAAAACTGTTGTATAAATGAAAATGAAAAAAAAAACTAATACTTTTCTTAATCTAGGTATAAATCCTCTGTTAAACATTATCAGTACTAACAAATACGAAATAAATGACTTATTAGCAAAGAATGAAATTGTCACTTTAAGGCGAAATACCATGACAACTAGGCAATTCACTCCACTCCTCAGGATGCAATACATCATTTAAAATAACAGTATAAAACTTACAATCGAGAAAAAGTGCTATAACAGTAATTAGCTATATTAATAAAAATCATTACATGAGTAACATAACAAATTGTAAAATTTACTTTAAACTAAGAAAATGATATTTTATATGATGGCTGTCTTATACTTACGGTTTATAGCACTAATGATCGTAATGGTTGGTAAAAAACGGTAAAAAAAATGATGGACGTGATTCCTGACACTTCTTTGACTTCCTCTGAAAAACTGTCTACCATTTTTTTTTTTTTTTTTTTTGTTCTGTGGCATGTAACCCAATGGGGCCTCTAAGCCTAAATTACTTTCTATATATTTATCTATATCCACCTAATTATACTATCATATTAAGTTAAAGGGCAGTATCTGCAGAAATGATATTTTGAGATATTTGAAGAAACGTGTTTTGGATTCCATGGCAACTAAAGGAAAATATGGTAATATGTTCTTTTTCGTGCTTTATTTTCAGCTGAAACTAAATAAGCGAACCTGCACAATAAAGCTAAAGTACAGCAGATGACAAAATGAAACATGAAACATTTTCAGTTTTTACCTTCCGGCAGTAGTATACATCCAGTAGTTACCTCGCACTGTCTATCATTGGAGAACTACAAATGTCTTTTTTTCCCTTTTGAAACAAAATTAAACAATCCGCCTAGTAACATTACATTGTTAACTATTTTATTGAAACGCTGTGCGGTGCAAAAACATTTTAGCTTTCAGTATATTATATTTTACGACTCTGCGTGACTTTGTGAGAAAGTTAGTTATGTGTTTGGGAAGCTATGCGTGTATTAACAATACATGACTTCGAGCAATATATCAAATGAAACAATGAGTCTATGGATGCTCTTTCATAACTGCATTGTGTGGAAAAATCTTTATCTCTACGCTTTTCATCTTTGAAAAGCTGCGCAAACACGATATTTTCTACTCTATTTGCTTCTCTAAACTGCAGTATAAAAGAAGCTGGATTAGAAGCCATTACTTTGTATTAAACTGCTTTTTGAAGCTTTTGTGAGCGAAAGTGTAGAGAGCATTCTAATCACATGAAAATGTCGTTGAGCGGTTTGATAATGTTTAAATAATGTCACAAGAAAGGAATGTTTAATCAGGACCAAACGAAGAGACGACATTGCCCGGGTTGAATATCTTCAGGAAATCCCCCTCCCCCTCCTCCCCATAAACACGTAAATAGAGAAACAAATCTGGTTTTAAAACATTTCAGTACATAGTAAGAAGAACATTGGCCTTCTTTTACAGTCGTCAAACCAGCGCAAACAACTTTTGGTTGTGTATGATGGGTGGTTGTATTTCGGTTGTGCAATAGTTCTGAATAGATTTTCAAATATTTCTATTGTTACATAATTGAACTGATAATCTCTGAGTTTCAGAAAAGACAAGAATTTAATCTTATAAATGCATCAGTATTTAAACATATTTAAGGAAAAGAGTGATACCTGGTAAAAATTGAAAAAACAAGTAAACCAAATTGTAATACAGCAAAAGCTCAGTTTACGGCACCCCCTCAAATCTGAGCACCCGGGGCGTTCGTCCTACTAGCATCTCTTTGGACAGCGGTGTGTTTAATAATCTAGAGCTTTGAAAGGTTTTAATTATTAAAATGAACAAATAGATAAATAAATAAAATAATTTCAAAACAAAAATTATTAAATAGAACCATCAAGATATCATTGATACATAAAGGAAAACAATGGGCTCCTATACATAAATGTGTCCTAATCGAGAGACTAATTTAATCCTTATCTTATCGTTCATGTTTATCTTAGAGCTGGAGAGTATTTACTAGAGTGTGTTTCTGTTCAGTTGCACTATAATATTGACAATATTTACCTATTTTCCAAGAAATAAGATGATTTATTCATGCTAAGTTGAGTTGGGATATTTTTGTACTTTTCGTAGTTATGCACAAGTGTTTCAACTCAAATCCATGCCAAAAATATGTTCATTTCTGACTAATCTTCTTCAAAAAGAGGTAAATTTTGAAATGTCTTTACTTCGACAACCAGAGTCGCACTATAACTGCTTAAAAATCGTTAAGTTTGTATTTTGAATGATACCAAATTTAATGAATTGAATACTTGTTTCTAGTGTCAGGCATTAAGTTTCCAAATCATTTCGTGAGTTCTTTAACATGTATTTCAAAACAGGCCAAGAAAAACAAAAGTAAAATGTAATTCGAATCTTAAGTATTTTCGATCAAAACATGTTTGATCAGACAAAAATCTGATATGTTAAGAAAAATAAAATGAATTTACTTACGTTCAAAGCAATCTTTGTCAAATACGTCATAAGGACGTAAAATGATATTGTTCCATTTCATGGTTGTTATTACAAATCTTTATTTTAGAGGCATTTTGTTTGGAATCGATTACTGATTCAGAGAAAATGCAACGATCATATTTTGACTTTAGAAGCTAACACAAAGAAAAATAAATTAATTATTTTTCGAAAAAAAAAAGCAGTAACTGCATAAATAAATATTTTGTATCGATATTGAAGGTAACCAACCTCCAATGACAATTTTTGATTATATTTTTTAAAAACATGATGACATTTACATTTTTTTAATCAGTTTTCCAACCTCCTACATTGTTTATTTCAATAAAAAATCGCTAAATAATAAGTTGTGTTATAATAATATTGACATCAGGAAATGAACGTATAAAAAAGGTTCCACGTTTTTTTTTTTTTTTTTGCAAACTTGCTATTTTTGACATTGGAGGTTGAGTACCTTTACTATTGATGTATTTTTTAAATTGTTATTTGAGCCCATGTAACTGTTAATTATTTAATTAAATTGTTATTACAAATCATCGTATTTTTGCAATTCCGGTAACGCAATTAGAAGGCAGTCGTACTTATTTAATTTTGCTATGTTTTAAAATGGGCCAAAGAAAAACTACTCTAGAGTCAATAGAGTTCATGAAAATAGACGCTACTATTTTTCAATGATTCCTATTTTACTCGCATCCCATATCTAAAGAATACTATTTTGGTTCGAGTAAGAACTGGTAAAAATTTAAATGAATGGATAAATTAAACTTCTTGTTCGTACAGATTCAGTTCATTATTCCAAAAATTTAAACTAAATGATACAATTTTGAGACTTAACATAAATATTGAGCTAAGTAAACTCCAAATAGCTCTTTCTTAACTAGCAAGTATATTTTCCTCTCACACACCTGTAATATAGGCTACTAATATTTCCTCATAATGAACTGTCAACGCGGCAAACCTACGCAGTACACTTCTTCTGACAGGCAGATTTTAATTAACCAAGTTAAGGTTTCTGACCTTTGGGCTTAGGATCAGATTTTTGACTCACATTGTGGGAGCTAAAAGTACAAAGAAATTTCTGTAGGGTACAGATTTTAGCCTTTAGGAACCGAACGGTACACATGTTGTACCATTAGTCTTTATTTTTAGAGGACGGAGTTGATATTTTCACTCGAACCCTTCGGATCCGGGAAATTTTTCTAGGTTTCACTCGTCTGGTACGACAGTTTATACCTTCTCTTTTCAATGGAAAAGAAATTTGTGGTTCAACTGTCGTACTATCTGGGTCGAAAGAAAAATTTCTACAAACAGCAGTGGACACGGAACGAACTCTTTGTGAGATATGTTCAACAGAAAATTTTTAGTTAAAATCAAAAGGGTAATAAAAATTAAAATAATAATTAATGATAATAATTATAATAATAAATAAACAAAAAACTATTTTAAGCTCATTATCAAAAATTGCATGAAAAAATAAATCAAGTATACTGTGAGAGCTAAGCTGGACTTCACTCTAACGATTACAAATAATTATCCGAACCGATTCATTCAGTGAAAAGTTCTTTTGGGAGAGAAAAAAAAAATTAAGTAATTTTATAAAGATAACACTAATAAAAATGAAACTTTTCCTTGAGAATTTTCAACAAATCAATCGTAAATTCTATGAGAATCTATGAGAATTAAGAAGATATTTAAGAATTAAGAAAAAAGTGAAGTTGGTTCTCATTTTATGATATTAGTTTAAACCTGACGCGGCTACTTTTGCCTTTTAAAACGATGTGTTTTTGCACATAAAAGCATACTGAAACTAACTGGTGAAATCGTTTTAGGGGACATTTGGATAGAGTTTGATCGTTACTCTACCAGTGAAGTTTAATTGTTTTGTTTAAATAGAAGTTTTATTTGTATAGTGCTCATATCCTAAATAATCCTTACTAGTAAAATTTGTTAGTCGCAAAAGCAGAATACAGATGGAAAATTAAAAACATTTTTTAAATCATTGTACTAAAATCAATTACAAGTGTTTTAATTGTTAACAAATAGAAAGAGGCAACAGATAAAAATTTTAAGTCATTGAGATTTTTTTTTTCCTTTTCGGCCAACAATGATATTGGTTTCCAATTGCGTGAATAAAGGCTTAGCCGCATTTGCTAAAAAACATTACAATTCTAGTTCTATATAACATGGAAGTTCCAAACAACAAGGAAAAAAATCTTTCTTTTGGTGTGACTGTTTGAAATTTTCAAGTATGTTCTCACTTCAAAAATCGCAAAATTGTTTTAAAGATTTTAGTTAATATCCGCTTTAATTAATGTCACCAGAAGACGCGGCCTAACTAAGAACACTCTCGATCAACTCTAATTTCAAGCAAAGAAAAATTTCAAAATCAATCCATCCGTTAAAGGCGCTAGAAGTAAACAGACAGATACATTGATGCACAGACACGTCAAACTTATAATCCCCTTTCTTGTTGCGTCTGGCGTTAAAAAGTTCCCATTTAAAATTAATATTTGAGAGGCAATTTGGTAAGCATCAGTCACAGCTGAAATGTGACAGTGTTAAACAAATGTGTTTGTAAACGTCATTTGAAATATAAATTTTTCGAACGAAATGATCTATGGCAGCCGAATTCTTATTGTTGTTATTGTTCAATACGACCACGGGATGGATTACCTCTGAAAGAGGACATCAAGGTCATTCGCCAGTTTAATAAACTGGAAGGAACCTAGACATCATTCAACGATTTGTATTTTGCAAATGCTTAATATCGCAATGTCCATGCTGCTTTAAGGCTAGTATTTCACAGTGACGTGTTGTTAGCGGTCCTTTACGACGTCGAACTTCTCAATAGCCACAGGTATCCATTCCTCCAACCTTATATGAGATAACTATAGCCATTTGGACTTAGTCACTCTCCACCAAAAAAAAAAAGGAAGGATAAATTTGTGATAGAAGAATCTGTCACAATGCTGAATTCCATTAGTTCCACCAGGAAAATGCGTTCTACTGCAAAATTCCTTTCTCGAAAACAGCAATATTTTTTCATGTACACAGTTATTAATGTTGCGTTTATATTTTCTTAGTTAGAATTAAGTCACGTACACACGTTTCAGACCCCAACCAACGTGAGAAGATTTAGCCGGAAAGTATTGAGCAGCACATGATTGGTACAAAAACCCAGTAAGAAGTTTCGTTTGTTTGACGAGCAAATTTAACAAGACTCGGTAGACCAAAACTTTATTTTCTCTAGATAATAGATAGTATGATCCCATTCTCTCGTTGATTTCCTTGTTTTTTTATTTTAAAATAACGTTTTTTTCTAATGCATAAAATTATTAAAAGCAGTTCACTTTGTGTTAAAATGAGTAAAAAACCGAAAAAGCGACGTTTAAAAACACAAATAGATGAAGTTAAAATTGGCAAACATGTTTCAAAAGCATAAAGCTTCCTTCTTCAGTGACAAGCAAGAAATGGAAAGAAACAAAGTGCCGGGAGAGTTTAAATAGCAAAGGAGCAAAAGCTAGGCCAATCATCAGGTGTCAGCGTGTGCCGAGCCCTGATATGGCGTTGCGTTGTCAGAAAATTTAAAAGCATGAAGTAAAATTGGCGAGATGTGTGGAACTGCAAAAGATTCGTTACAAATATTACCTAAATTTTTATGAACATGAAAGGCTTCTAAGAAATCCAACTCGCCAACAGTTGAAGGTCTGCAAATAATTTTAGCTTCGGAGAAAACAAATCTATGGCCCATTTCCCAACAGTGTTTCGCGATTGAGGATTTTGAGAGTTCTTTCTTTTTAACATAATTTTCATGTTCCTTTAAGGATTTTGAGAGTTCTTTCTTTTTAACATAATTTTCATGTTCCTTTATGAAAATTATGTTAAAAAGAAAGAACTCTCAAAATCCTCAATCGCGAAACACTGTTGGGAAATGGGCCATAGATTTGTTTTCTCCGAAGCTAAAATTATTTGCAGACCTTCAACTGTTGGCGAGTTGGATTTCTTAGAAGCCTTTCATGTTCATAAAAATTTGAGTAATATTTGTAACGAATCTTTTGCAGTTCCACACATCTCGCCAATTTTACTTCATGCTTTTAAATTTTCTGACAACGCAACGCCAAATCAGGGCTCGGCACACGCTGACACCTGATTGGCCTAGCTTTTGCTCCTTTGCTATTTAAACTCTCCCGGCACTTTGTTTCTTTCCATTTCTTGCTTGGCACTGAAGAAGGAAGCTTTATGCCTTTGAAACATGTTTGCCAATTTTAACTTCATCTATTTGTGTTTTTAAACGTCGCTTTTTCGGTTTTTTACTCATAAAATTATTATTTAACGTGACAACAGGGAAATTTCTCTACTATTGAAGGGCACACCAGAACTAATGTAAACACGTATGCAAAGTTATATAAACTTCAACTCTGCGGTTTCCACCAGGTGGTGTTTGTATTTAATGACGCGTGGCTATTTTACTGTACTTAGACACTGCTTTTATCAATATAGCAGCAGCTCTTCCGAAATTAAAACGATGGCAAGAAATTTTATAGATCATACTACATGTACGTATCTATTATATAGCAGTGTAGGTATGTGTTGCTGTGAAGAAACAAAATCAGAGATTGTTGAAATTCACCTGCAAATGTTGACATATACGAGACTTCGTATGTTCACAGGAATATAATATAAATACAGCAACAAATATAATCAATATATGAAACGCTTACAAAATTACAGCCAATATTTTACTCGTACGCCATCCGGCAGATAACTAAACTATTGCCAAGCACTTTCTTAGCGTAAAATGACAACAGGTTATCGAAGTTATTATTTCAATTCAAGCGTTGTTCGCAGAACAGAAACTTTTATATGGCGAATGGTTTTCACTTAAACTTTTCCGATGTATCAATAAGTAAGAGCATGGGCGCCCATAAGGGGGGGCTCGAGCCCCCCCCCCTTGGAGATTAATTTCTTTTTTGCTTTTAGTACTATTTATTCAGAAAACATTTTTTCTTCACCCATTAATGAATAAGTTATTAAAAATGCCAAATTTTAATAACTCTAATTTGCCCTGAAATGGCTTCCAGAATTTTATCATTGTGTCTCTTCCTACATTCTTCAATAAAAAAAAAAAAACAAAGGCAGATTCGCGTTTCAACCGACGCCACATTTGCATGGAAAACTCCCCCATGTCTGTGGATTAGCGGTCAAGATAAAGAGTGGACTAATCCGAGGATGGCAAGACAACTCGGTATTTTTTTGGCACATGGAATTTGAAAAAGAAAACTTTTTTTCTGTTTTACATCACAAAGCATTTGGGGTTTCAGGGAGGGGGGCAGGCATGTTCTAAAGTCTTTGAAAATCATTAAATACCTTTTTGAAATTCCTTAAAAAGTGCTTAAATTGTATCTTATCAAATAAATAAACTATGAATTAACTGAATGGATGCAATATTACTCTTTCGTTAATCATTTTTTTAATCTCTACACCGTCTCTTTTAAAGGATTTTATGCGTTTTATATCATTGGTCATTTTATACTATTAAGTGATGTTTCTGCCGGTGAGTTCGGAAACTGATCAAAAACTACTATGTAACTATACTGAAAATCAATTAAGCAAGTGATGAATGTTTATCTTTTCTCTTCCCTCGTTCTTTCTCTCTGTCGATTAAGAGCCATTATTTTAAAATTCAGACAAGGTGTGGCAGTGGCATTTTTTGATCTTCTTCATATTTTTGTACGTGAGAGTAGGTCATGAGAAGTGAACATTCTGATGTTTTTTAGCCCCCCCCCCCCCCGCAAAAAAAAAATTTTTTTTGTTCGTTCGGTAAAAATTCCCAGTTTGATGTTTTGCAGCTGTTTTTTGCCAAAACGATTGAAAGGCGCATTTCAGTGCGCTGTAGTTTTTACAGAAAACCACCTCAAATTTATGTTCACATTTATTGATTGTATAGTGTCTGGTTATAAGGAACCCATAGTTATTTGGGTTGGGGTTGTTGCTTTCTTTACTTAAGCCGATGAAGCCGATGCCGCAAAATATGGTTTTTTGTCCACTACCCCCAAAAAGCAACCCCCCGAAATTTTTTTAACGTATACTGAAAATTTATACTATGAAGAGATCCCACGCTTCTTTCTTTTTTATGCAATTCGACACATTTGTAGGTTTCATAATCCATAAAAGCTATTTTTTTCTAGAGTTGCTGTTTTGAGTTAAATGCGATAAAAAAAAACCACTAATTTTGAAATTTTGTAAAAATATCAGTCTTTTTCTAATCAAAGCAATAAAATATTAAACAATTTTCGTTCCACATATTCTCTTCATAGTATGAATTTTCAGTATATGTTTAAAAAATTTCGGGGATTTGCTTTTTGGGGCATATAATGCAGTTTAAAGTTGAGCGAAAGTGAACTAAAAATCATACTTTGCGGCCGCTTAACTAAAGAAAAAACAACCCCCAACCCAAATAACTATGAAGTCATCCTAACCAGACACTGCACAATCAATAAATGTAAACATAAATTTGAGGTGGCCTTTCTGTAAAAATCTACAGCGCACTGAAATGCGTCTTTTAATCGTTTTATTAAAAAAAGCTGCGAAACATCAGACTTTGGGAATTTTTACTGAGAGAACAAAATTTTTTTCATTTTTTTTTGGGGGGGGGGGCGCTAAAAACTTCAGAATGTCTATTTCTATTGACCTATTTTCATTTAAAAAGATGAGGAAAATCAAAAATTGTCACTGCCAAAACTTCCGTTTTTTTTGCCTGATTTTCAAAATAATGGCTCTTAACGTCAATCGTTTGTTAAACTACAAAAAAAAAAAAAAAAACTTTGATTGACCTTAATTTGCAAATGAGTGCGCTGAACATTTATAAATGTTTTGTTCGCCTGTTTTCCAACATAGTTTTGAAGTCCCAACTGCCCCATACAAGGCCTCAAAATGCAGAATTTGAAAACTTTTTTCCAAAAATTTCCCCGAGGAAGAACCCCCAGGACCCCCCAAAATTATGAATATTCTACCTCACTTAAAAGAGTCCATTGCATCTCTCTTTTGATACCCCAACCCCAATAAAGGTCAGTCAAAATCATTAACAGCAAAAAAATGAAATTAAAACACACACGAGGAACGGCAGGGGAGGGGGGTCAGCAAGAAAAAGACTCATAACGCACAAAAATGTGTGTTTTTGGTCATTGTGCAAAATGCCCCCCCCCCCCCGAAATTTTTTCTGGATACGGCCGTCAGATGCACATTACATGCATTATTTGTAAGCGGTCAAAATCTGAACGAGTCTAGTACTTTCATATTCTTAGTGAATCAAAGAAACACACACATATATATCTTTTAACTGTAAACTCTGAGGAAAATCTGAGCCCCCCCTTAAAATTTCGCATATGGGCGCCCATGAGTAAGAACATATATACATATTTAGTAATGCTTCTAAAAAGTGGTGAGATAATCAGATGTATCACTTAAAGCGCATCTCAAAGGCGGTGAATAAATTTGAATGCTTTTGTATAGCAGAATAATTTTGAGAAAGCAAGCTTTCTGAAGATAAGTTAATTTCTTTAAACAGATGCAGCGAGCAATTAAAAGGCATCTATAACCGACTTTTCATACGTAACAGCCATTTGATATTAAATCTTTTTCAATCCTTAATTCTCTTTATTTTGTGAGTTGTGTGAATGCAATACCGATTCTTTTTCTGGTTTTGTATTTTTTGTCGCTTTGTTTTTTAAGCAACATGAATCTCAAAAAATAATCAAAATAGTGGAGCAAACGAACCGAATAATAAGAAAAGGATGCTCAAATTATTTTCTTCCCTGGGGAAATGCGCTTTCGAAAATATTTAGTTGACCTCTGCTGTACTACATATGAAATAATCCACTCACGCTACTTCTAATTAAGCACGTAACTTAAACCCACGTGACTCAATTCCATGAGCGAAGTTCTGAATGGTGTAAGAGAAAAAAACGTTTTTTCTAAAAAATGCGGCAGTAAAGTTTCTATAAACAAAAAATTAGAAAAAAGGTTTTGGAAGTTACATTGTTGCTAGTAACGAACCAGTTTTTTTGACCTTCTAGAAGAATTATATTTTTACTACGTTAAAGAAAAATAAATAGGAATGTCCCAGCACAAGAAAAGTAGTTCTTTAAATAATGTTCTGATACGCATGAATAATTTTTATTGTTATTACAATTATTATTATTGCAAAGCAGAGTATCCAAAGCTCAATCTCCACTTCATACTTTCGCAAAGATGATGTTTTCAAAAGTTAACCTAACTTTAAAACAAATGCTTTAAAACATATTTTTTTTTGATTAACCATAGAGCAAATAATTTCGAAATATCAAATACAGGAACGCATCTCTTCATTGATGGTTATATATTGGAAAACATCGTATGCAAAAAAAATTAAGGATTGAAATCAATACTTGTTCAGATACACTGGCGGAAAAAAAAATCCCAACACCAAGAAAAAATTTCTGTAGAGCAATGAAATTTGGGTAATGCAATTGTCTAGTTAACATGTTTAATTGATTAAATGTACAAGATCACTGGCTAATTTAAGTTCGAGAAAATGCTGTGCAAATGTGAAATTATGTTAATTTAGTGGAGGGTGTAACCTCCAGAATTTTGAAGGCAAGCCTGCAAGCGTGCATGCATTATGTCATACAGGTGCCGAATGTCAATTTGTGATATGAAGTTCCATGCTTGTTGCACTTGTTATGTCAATACTAGGACCGTCATTGCTGACTGTGGATGATGCTCGAGGTGCCGTCACATGATATCCCATACGTTATCAATTGGAGACATACCTGGTGATTTTTCACGTCATGGTAACATGTCAGCACTCTGTAGAGTACATTGTGTTACAGCAGCGATGTGAGGGCAAGCGTTATCCTGCTAGAAAACGCCCCCTTGAATGCTACTCATGAAGGGCTGTACTACTGGTTAAATTACCAGACTGACGACAAATTTTCAGTCAGTGAGTTTTGGATAATCACAAGAATGCCCCCGCTGCAGTAGGAAATTGCTCCAGAGACCATAACTCCAGGTGTGGGTCTCGTGTGTCTAGGCCGTAGACCGCTTGGATGCAGGTGGTCCCCTGGCCTACTTCTGACCAATATACAGCCATCACTGGCACTAAGGCAGAATCTGTTTTCATCAAAAATTACAACAGATCTTCACTCCGACCTCCAGTGAGCTCTGTCGTGGCACCACTGCCGTCGGAAAATTCAATGGTTTGCAGTCAATGGAATACCGGCTGCAGGCTGCTTGGCTCGGAGCTGTCCTTGAAGTAAACAGTTTGTTACCGTTCCTTGGGTCACGACAGTACCAACTGCAGCTCGAATGTCAGCCGCAGATGCAGTACGATGCGCCACAGCCGTACGCAAGATTCGGCGATCTTCCTTCTCAGTCGTGCCACGCGGCAGCTCGGAATTCGATCTTCTTGAGGTAATACCATCCCTTGCCCATGGCTTCCAATAATCATGCATGGTGGAAACATTCCCACCCAAGTCTTTCTGCAATATCACGAAATGAAAATCCACCTTCTCGTAGCCAAATTGTACGACCTCGTTTAAACTCGGAAAGCTGTTGATAATGGCTTCTTCGTCTTCTTAAAGGCATTCCTAGCTAACATAAACGCAATTCGCCAAATTTAACGGAAAAATAATACACACGAGCTTTACAACACGCTTTTAAAACATGCCTTATTTGCGTGTTCTGAGTGACGCCAGCTGCGCCGCACTTATGCGCGGAACGCGAAATTTCAATCGATGTCATCTTTCAGTTGTATAAACACGCCTACCAAATTTTGTTTATCTAACACAAGTCTTTCTTGGTGTTGGGATTTTTTTTCCGCCAGTGTAGTTGATTCAACGCGTACTGGGAACAGAGTCTGTTGGCTCGAAAAACTAATGTTTCTCGTTTATGAAAGTTTCTTATAAATATATTGGTACCTGAAAGTTGAGCATATCTCCTGAAACGCAGAAAAACTTTAATACCGGTCACATTGTTCAAATAATGAATAGGGTTATGAAGAATTGTTTTTTAAAGGTGAAACGTTAGATGTACGCAAAACATTGTAGTTGATTTCGACAAGTGCAAAACTTCTGCCCCCGTGAGGATGAGTATAAAACGGACTCACTCTTCAGAGGAAGAAATACAAGTTTCTGCTCAAGAGCTGCGCTAAACGCCGATTTAAATAATCAGAAATAACTTTTGATGAAGTGAAGAAACCAAATCGGCAGGTTTATGAAAGTAAAAATTATCGAAAAAGTAGAAACTTAACAATCGGAAAACAAAGTGTCTCGAATACTCGATGTGCTTAGTCTGCCACCTAAAGTCTTTAACAAGTTTCAAGAGATGAGAGACGTCATCCGATGGCCAGTACAAGATCGAGTCAAAACATTTCGGCAAGAATGATGTTTAGCAATAAGTCCGTGTCGTCAGAGGTATCGTTGCACCTGGAGAACTTGGTTCAGCGCTGACAGCCGATAAGGAATACTAGTTCTGGGACAAAAGATTCAGAGCAGACGTAATAATTATGGCCTGTAAACAAGACAACCAGTAATGTGTATTCCCTTCACCCAGAAATGCACACGGTTAAACTGCAGTTTGAAACTGAGCACTGGAATGAGACCCAGTGGGACCAGGTGATGTTCAGTTTCAAGTACCGATTTAATTTCAGTACTGATTCTCGTCGAAGAGCCAAATAAAAATAAATATTAATGCATGGCACATTATCCTGCAGTGATGGAGAAAAAAATCTGCTCACACAGAGTTATACACTTATTTGCATGGCTTATGGATGGCTAATTGCCAAGAAGTTGTTTAATGAAATGGCCATGATTGGTGAGCTAAATAAATATAAGTCGCATTAGAAGAGGCTTAAAATAATCGACAGTTTGTTGTTGGAATGACAACTGTGACAAAAATATCTTGAGCTATAAGGATTCATCATAACTCTCTAAATTTGTTTGAAATTTTAGTCACTGTAGATGTTTCAAAAACAGAGTATTGCTATAAGCCTACGAAAAAATCCCATTTAAACGTTGCAAACAAAAAAAAATGTAAAAGTTGACAATACTTGAAACACGCAAAAAGCATACTAAAAACAGAAATCTTACTCGATCATATGAAATTCCAATATCTACTTTCTGTCTTTCCTTTAAGATTGTTCTCTTATTTCTTGGATGGATATTTTGTCTTGTTTACAATTTTTAGCTTTCTTTCAGAGGCACACATGGCGTTCTATTTCCTACTTATTTTAGATAAAGCAAAATATTTCAGAGGTTCTGATACTTAAGTATATATAAGTTTAAGAGCAAAAGTGATCCAGGTCAACTTCCGGATTTTCTCAAATTTAGCCTGCCTTGCTGTAAATATATTATGAACTTCTGAGAAACCTACTAGATGGCATCAAATAAATATCGCCTTATGGTGCGTCATCTTAAATTGAAATAAAAAATCACCACGCACAAATTAATTGTTAAACTAATAGTGAAAAATAAGTTTAACATTGAGAAAACTGCATAATGTTAGAACAAAAAGGGTGTATAAGTAGTATGGGTTAGTTGTGCCTGTACTAAGATACAATATTGGTTTCTCTTGAAGAAAAATCAATTAAGAATTCGTGTAACCGAAAAGAATAATGGTAAAATCGTAATTTGATCTTGGAAGTATTCTATCTTGAAAGAAAGATACAAGAGGAAAAAAATTTATTTTGGTTTTTATTTATTATCTGCATGTTCAAATATGTTTTTTAAACCTTCGTTAATTTCTACAGTACTAGAGCTTGGCAACTAAGATGAGTATGGACATTTCATCTGAGATACGCAGCACCAGTGGCGGCGCCAGCTATGGGGCAGGGGGGGCAATTGCCCCCCCGTCGGAAACGTCTTGCCCCCCCATCGGGGAAAATTTCTAACTTCGTCGGGAAAATCCGACGATCAAATTTTCCGACAGAAATCTGAGTGCCGAAAATCTTTCCGATCCCGACGGATCAGTAAACTGCTTTCAATAGAATAATTCAATCAAAAAAACCGTTTTTTTCTCTAAAATATTCTCATTATTTAATGAATTACGCTTTTCCAGACCAATTTTGAACACGAGAACCTTCGGGAGACAGGCAGTAGCAACAGGATGCACCGGTTAGATATCGTCGTATCTCTTTTAAACGAACGTAAGTTCTGCTGGAGAAAGTTATTTTTGTTCAGGTTGAAAAGGACAAATCTTCCTCTTTTTTTTCTTACCAGCTGTCCTTACCCAGCAAATCGCCAGCAGCATGGCAAACGGACATTCATTGTCTGTCACTTTCTGAGAATCTGATAATCATCGACACGTGTTTATCTCCAGGGCCTTTGCCAGGCCACCCTCTGAGGAGGAGCGATACTTCAGACTCGGGGTAGTAAAGAATAGTCTGTGAAGAAACGAAGCATACCCTAGGCCACAGTTCAAATTCGCCCTTCGCACCGTCACGTCATGGTGAAAGAATCCTAAAAAATCTTAACCAAAATCTAAACGAATTGAAATTTATTAGAACAGATGTAAATCATGTCCAGAAGTAACTGGGTAAGTGTGTGTTATAAACTTTTGAAATGCTTTTTTTAGCAATAGGGGCAGTATGAATTTGATTTTTTTTTTTTTTTTTTTGTGTGTTTTCTTTCTTCGTTTCTTTCTTCCTTTCATTTAAAACCGTACACATTTAGATAGCAACAAGTTAAAAATTAAATCTACACCCTTTGTGTTTAGAGGTGAGGAAAAAAAGTATTGATACTTTTTTTTCGCTCATATTTTTCGGGATCCGGCTAGAAGGTCCAAAACCGAAAGGTCCACGAACAGAAGATCCACGTTCAAAAGGTCCGCCAGACAGAAGGTCCAAGGAGCATAAGGTCAAACAGCCAAAAGATCCACGAATAGAATGTCCATATTTTTGGACAGCGATGGCATAAGGTCCAGATTTCTCAGTGGGTGGACAAAAGGTCCAGATTTTGGGTTTATCTTTTGTCTTCAACTTATTTTGTTAAATATTCAAGTTTTACATGGTAATTACCACCATAATACATGTTTTTTAATATAAAATATCTCTATAGATCCCCTTTCCCCCACTCATGAGATGTAAAGGTAATTTAAACATTAGGTTGCCTTTTTTTTTTTTGTTGAAATGTGTTTTATTGTAAATGTAGCGTGGAGATGACCCCTTATGTGCCAACGGGTTTGCGCGCATTATGCACGTAGTGTATAGCGGGAAAATTTTGGAATCTGCCTTGAGGGCTGATCAATGTATTTCAAGACTTCTTCCTTGTTATTGCTGATTGAGGGATACATGTCAAGGTCATTAGAGGTAGCTGCGTTTAGTGGGGGAGATAATTTTCAGAGGGGTGGTCGGGTGGTGATGTCGGAAGGAAGAAGACGAGTTTTTTTCGTTATTTTTGTTTTTCTGTTATAAAAACAGCGTCTGGTTTTTGTTTGTTTGTTTGTTTTTTTAATCGTCGCCACAGTTGCTGTTATTCTAAAGGATTTGTTTTTTTTTTATTACTGCTAATTTATAATTAATCATAAAAACATAAAACAATTAATATTATTATTAGTATTTTTTTGTAAATAATATTGCTAACACCATTATTATTCTTATCGTGCGTTTTTAGAGTATATTTCTCAGTCTTTCAGTGTTTTTACTATTAGTTTTTATTATAAGTGCAGTTTTTATTATAAGCAGCTAATTTTTCATGCAGACCAAAGGAAAATATTCCCAATGTAAAATTTTGCTACTTAATAAATTAAAAAACAAGGAAAAATTATTAAAAATAAATGAATAAATAAACAAATCTTTTATCCAAGAAAGCCACACGAGAGATTAAGAGAAAGATACAGTTTTGATTACTTATTCCTTTACATTCAAACGAAACTAAATAAAAAAAAAATCTCCAACATAATGGTCTCCTATACTGCAAGCAGACTAGTTTATAAGATAATTCTTTTTATTTATTAAGTTCAATTACTCTTCATTTGTTTTTAATTTCCTTTATCATTTAATATTTTTGTTTTGTGTATCTCTGAAATTCTTTCGAAAAATAAAATTGTAAATGTACGTACATCTTTATCCTTTTGTTTAGTTTCAATTCTGATTGTAAACCCCCGACGCAACAAGGAAGGGGGTTAACGTGTATAAAGTTGACGTATCTGTGTATTTGTCGATCTGTCTGTGGCACTCTACAGGCTGATCGGATGGACCGTTTCGAAAAAAATATTTTTTGAAAGGAGAGTGTTCTCAGCTAGATCGCGTTTTTGAATGACATTAACACATTAATGCCTAGCGTCCCTTTTTAAGGACGGTCCAAAATAGGGTCTGAATTTCCCCAAAATGAGCAAAGCTCACACTTCTTGCATTGAAAAAGAGGCTCCTTGTAGCCCCGAAACACGTGTCTGCAATATACCTGTATATTTGTGCATTTTAAACGTTGGATTTAAACTTCACAAATTATTGTGTTCAATTAGTACCTTGGTATTGTTTCAATTCGTTATTAACAGATTGCAGCACATAACCATTGTAAAGTGTGTTCTGTAGCAGTTTTAATATGATCTTTATCAAAAATGACATCGTTCACAATCTCAAGAAAAAAAGCGAAGTTTTCAAAGTTATTCCCAGTTTATGTTAATTGCTGATTTTATTTCTTCTTATAAAATGTCTTTTAAATATTATATCGTAGGCAGAAAAAAAAATTTGGTAAAAAAGTATGTACCCTCTGGGGTCTATCGTAACTTTTAAGGGACGATTTTTCTTTCCTCAATAAAGAAATTATTTTTTACGTAATATTTTTTTTATTATTTTTCCTGTCCATTAAACACTGTTTGTAACCAGTATACAAAATATCTTTGGAAAAAAAATGTCAGGCATTAATGGGTTAATTAACGAAGATATTAATTAAAAACCTTTAAATGGTTTTTCACGATTTTTGAAGAGAAAAAAAAACAAGAGAAAAGTAAAACAACAGTATCAAAATGAAAAAAAAATTCTGCATCTGATAGAATGTGTTTGAAACTTCCATGTTATTTAGAATTCGAATGCTAACGTTTTTTTTAGAAAATGCGGCTAAACCTTAAATTTACGCAATTAGAAGCCGATGTCATTGTTGGCCCACGAAGAAAGAAAACTCAATGATTTAAAATGTTTTTCTGTTGCCATTTTATATTTGTTAACAATTAAAATACTTGTAGTTGATTTTAGTATGAGGTTTTAAAAGAATATTCAATTTTCCCTCTTTATTCTGCTTTTGCCGACTAGCAAATTTACTAATAAGGATCATCGTTCCTTTTCCGCGTTTACCTGGTCCTCTTGAAAACAACTGAATGTATTTAAATTTAAAATGTTTTTTGATCAGTGTAGTTCGTTTTAATATGAGGTCGGCAATCAGGGTCTGGGGTTTTTATTTTTTTTAATTTAATCCTAATACTTGTACTGTTTTGTTTTGGGTTTATGGTCAGAATGATTACCTTTTATGCGAATGCACCATAAAAAATTAAAACACTGGAGAACGGGGGGGGGGGGGGACTTTTAATTTTTAAATTATACCTGTGCCCCCCTGTCGGGCATTTCCTAGCGCCACCTCTGCGCAGCACAGTATTTTACAGCTCTCCAAACCTATATGGTTTATTCTCATATGATTTTAATTTAAAATCGACTTTGTAAAAGACTTAGCAATTCTCATTGCCCAGTTACTGTAGCCCGTGCGATGCTTCGGGTTTCGGTTAAGTTTAACTCAAACTAATTACTGGAATGTATTGCTGAAAGTATTTGTTCCTGCTTATAATTACCAAACAAATTATGCCCGAAAACTTGTATTGATATATGGTGTGTCATTGCTCATGAAGTATTACTTTTTAATTGTACATTAAAGAGGATATTTATAAACTTTCAAGTTATTTAGTAAATCTAATGTTGTACACATTAGTAATCTTTGTGACATGTCTTTAAAATCGCGTTTATTTAACTATCTTCAAAAAGACAGTAAACGTCATCTCTTCCAAAATGAGTCCAAATAATGCAGTTTAAGCTTCATGGAGTCAATGAAATAGATAGTGATATTTCTCTGCACATCTGGCGATATGAAAGAAAAGAAAATAAAATAAATGACATATTACGGAACGTCAAAAAACGAAGTAGTGTGCCACGTTTGTTTTCGACTCCAAGATGACATCCTTAATTAATCATAATTACGTGAAGTGTTTTTAGAAAACTCATTATAACTGTGACAGTGAAATGAGGAGAAATTGATAGTTTCTTCGATTATTCTCAAGACACATTCTTGCTTCTGATGACATAGGATAATTTTTAGAGCCAAATTGACATTTATGACACTAAAATCAAAGTTTGTTGACTATTTTTATGTTTTGTACTGATGCTCTGTTTCTAAACGTGATTGAAAATGTTCGCATAAATAATTTGATTGAAATTAATTAAGAAAAAGCCATACGAATTGATGTTTTACATGCGTATGATTTCTGACACAACTGCATTTGACACTAATAAAGCAATTTTTAAATAGCAATTTTGTAACTATTGCATCGAATCTTCATGGAGTTTATCCTATAGTAAAGGCTAAGCGATTGTCCAATACAAAAATGAAGTAATTGAAATTGATGAACCAAATATATATGGTTGCTCAGTACAATCGTTGTATAGGGAGAATGATCCCATGCATCAAATATGGGAACTACCGGTTTTTGATCTAATCTAAAAAATGGTGGCAGCCGCTATTCATTATTATTTTAGAAGCTGCTGTACGGAATGCGTTGAACTCAAGAGTACTGGATTGAGTTAGGTATTATGGAGAAAGTTGTTCTATTGCTTTAAATAAAACTCAGATAAGATGTGCCCATTGAAGTAAAAAAGCTTGTCGGAAATGCAGCAAATGCAATGTAAGTTCGCACAACAAATGCTTTGCTGGCTTTCATATTCAAAAACACTAATATTTCCTTGTTCTCTGAATCTACTTCCCAGTTTATGTTAATTGCTGATTTTATTTCGTTTCATAAATTGTCTTTTTCAATATTATATGGTAGGCAGAAAAAAAATTGGTAAAAAAGTATGAACCCTCTGGTGCCTAGCGTCCCTTTCTAGGGACAATTTTTCTTGCTTAAATAAAAAAAATATTTTTTACATGATCATTTTTTAACTTTTTTTCCGGTCCATTAAACACTATTTGTAACCAGTATACAAAGTATCTTTGAAAAAAAAATATCAGGCATTAATGGGTTAGAACATGTATGCAGGTAAAAACTAAAATAAGAAAAGGTGTTGATAGGTTTTTATTTATTTATCTATTTACTCATTTATAAAATTTTGTTCTTATCAAGCTGTTTTTTCATGTATAATTCTAATTTACGGATTGGAGTACATTGTGTTATTTATGCTACTGCAATGCTTGCGCTTAATATGACTTAATTGAAATTCAAATATATTTATCAATGTTGCATCCACGTCTTTTCAATCACTTTGATGCATTTTTATCAAAGAAAATTAAACAACAATTATACACTTGCATTATTGTTTTTCATATCAACAATTTTTAAACAAGAAGTTTGATTAAATCATCCTTCAACAAAATAAATTAGTTAAATTTAAATTCAACTACACACTATTTAGGAAATGTATTTAATTTAACTATCTGATTCAAAAAATACTGGAATGTATCCTGTGCAAGGTCAGAAAATACTTGATTCATTAAATTTTTCAATGATTTGAATATGATATAGCTTAGGTACGTAATTTTCTGAGAAAAAAACATTCCTTAACATTACTTTGATTAATTGATCTTTAATGTTTTGACTTGAAAAATAAATGAGTTTTGTTTTAGAAAATCTATTTACTTAATTGCTTTGTTCGACGACAAATGTTTCGCGCTATGCGTTTCTTTTGTTCTAAACCGCATCGTTACGCTTTTG